>VDFB02075321.1:446038719-446266061 GCA_007258455.2 Sequoia sempervirens
TATCTTCCAATTGCTATTTCACTTGAGTATGCAACATCTTCATTTGTTCTGCAAATACTTCTACTTCGACACTCCTCTTATCTTCCATACCGATGTCTCTCAATTTTGATATACCTCTAGGATGAACTCTGGTAACAATCTCAAAAGGTGTATTTACTGTACTCCTATTCATTGAATTATTGTAATCAAATTCTGCTTGTGCAAGGACTAAATCCCAACTTTCCATCTTCTCTCCAACCAAACATCTCAACAAATTCCCTAAACTCCTATTTACTACTTTTGTCTATCCATCTATTTGTGGGTTAAAATTAGAGATGAACTTCAAATCTATCTTCAACTTCTTCCAAAGTGTCCTCCAAAAGTAACCAAAAAACTTCACATCTCTATCTGAAATAATACTTCTAGGTAACCCATGCAATCTAACCACCTCTTTGAAAAACAATTCTGCTACATGCATCGCGATTCCTGTCTTCTTATTAAGGTATGAAATGTGCCATTTTAGAAAATCGATCAACCACCACAAATACTGAATCATTACCTCTTTGTGTCCTCGACAAACCAAGTATGAAATCCATATTGATATCGTCCTAAGGTCTCTTCGAAACTGTCAAAGGATTATACAACCCAACATTCTGACTACTTCCTTTTTCAACTTGAAAAACTCTGTAGCTCTACACAAATCTCCTAACATCCTTATGAATTTTTGGCCAAAATTAATTCTCACTCACCAATGCCACTATCTTATCAACTCCAAAATGTCCTGACATTCCTCCACTATGCTTTTCCTTCACCAGGTTGTCCCTCATTGAACTCTATGGTATACACAATTGATTACCTCTGAACAACATATCCTCTTGAATGAAATAATCTAACCACTGACTTCTATCCTCCAAAACAAGCTTCTTACAAGCTCTCCAAGGTTCTACAAAATCTAGGTCTTCTTCATATAGTTTCTTCAATTCCTCAAAGCCTAATACCTCCATTCTCATCTCTGTTAGTAAATTCCTCCTCCTACTCAAAGCATCTGTAACTCTATTTCACTTTCCACTCCTATGCTTCAAAACAAAAGTATAACTCTGTAGGAACTCTACCCATCTCGTGTGTCTCTGATTCAACTTGCATTGACTGTTCAAATATTGCAATGCTTGATGATCGGTATACAACACAAATTCCTTAGGCAAGAAATAATGTCTCCACTTCTTGAAGGCTCTAAATATGGCATAAAATTCCTGATCATACACTAAATATCTCCTAGCATCATTCAAATTCTCACTGAAATAGGCTACAAGTCTTCCCTCTTGACTCAACACTGCTCCAATTGCATTTCCACTTGCATCATAGTCTACTTGAAATACCCTATTGAAATATGGTAAAGCCAACATAGGCTATTGAGTCACTTCTTCTTCAACAACTCAAAACTTTGGTTTGCTCCAGTTGTCCATCTAAAATCCTTCCTATCTCCTCTCATTGTTTTTGTCTTAGGACTACAAATAGAACTGAAATTTCTAATGAACTTCATATAGAAACTAGCCAATACATGAAATGATCTTACCTCTCCAATGCTATTTTGTGCAGGCCACTCAAAAATTACTTTAACCTTCTTAGGGTCCATCTTCAATCCATTCAAAGATATCACAAATCCTAGATATACTAATTCCTCCTTCATGAAACTACACTTCTTAACATTTATCAGCAACTGCTCTTCTCTCAACCTCTACAAAACTTGTCTTATGTGCAACAAATGTTCCTCTCTACTCTTACTAAAAATGAAGATTTCATCCAAATACACAATCACAAACTTTCCCAAGAACTTCTTCAATACCTCATTCATCGATCTCATGAAAGTACTTGGTGCATTTGTCAATCCAAAGGGAATAACCAACCACTCATACAATCCTTCATTTGTCTTGAATGTTGTTTTACACTCATCTCCTTTGATTATGATTTGATGATATCCACTCTTCAAATCTATCTTTGTAAAGTACTTAGCTCCACTCAAACAATCCATAATGTCATCCATCTGGGGAAAAGGAAATCTATACTTTACCGTGATCTTGTTTATTGCTCTAGAATTTGTACACATTATCCATTCTCCATCCTTCTTAGGTGCTAGCACAATAGTTACTTCACATGGACTTAAGCTTTCTCTAATCAAACCCTTCTTCAACAATTCTTGCACTTGTCTATTCAATTCCTCATTCTCAGTTGGTGTCATCTGGTGTGCTACTTTATTAGGCAAACTAGCTCTAGGAATCAGATCCATGCAATGACTAATACTCCTCAAAGGTGGTAATCCATCAAGTGCATTATCTGAAATGATCTCTTCATACTTTGTCAGCAATTCCTTTATCTCTTTTGGTTGTTCTTCTATATGCTTCAAATATTCAGTCTTCTTAGGTACCAAGGCATAGCATATGTTCTCATGTCTCAACCCATCCAGGAATCTCCTTCCATCAACCAAACAAACTCTAGTACTTGTACAAACCTCAACTGTAGGAACATCTTCCAATGGCAACAAAATTTGCTTCATCCCATTAGCAAAAATGGTGTATATTTTCTTCTTTCCATCATGAATAGCTTGTCTGTCATACTACCAAGGTCTTCCCAACAAAACATTGCATATATCTATAGGCATGATATCACACAAAACTTCATCATGGTAATTTCCTATCTTTAATTTCACCAAACATTGTTCACTTACCAGTATCTTATGCTCATCCTGAATCCAAGCTATTTGATAGGGCTTTGGGTGTTTCAATCTTTCCAACTTCAATTTAGTCACCATCTCTTCAGAAACTAGGTTCTCATAACTTCCATTGTCAATAATCACTTTGCAACATTTACCATTCACCTTGCATCTAGTCCAAAACAAATTCTTCCTCTACAATGGTTTCTTTTCTACCTCACTTTGTAACAATTCCCTTCTATTTACCAACACTTCTCCTTCTTCTAGTTTATTAGATGATCCGACATGATCTTCCTCAGCAAAGGCTATTCTCCTATTGTTCTTGGTCTTCCTGCTTGTCTCTCCCTGATTGCATTCAAATTCTCTATGTCCTTCTCCACCACTTATAATAGGTTCCTTTGAATATCATTTTCTCTTGTCCTCTATCATCTCTTCTATAACCTTCATTTCGATAACCACCATATCCTCCTCTTCTGTAAGGATTTCCATCACCTCTCTGGTATGAACTTTCATTCTTACTAATCTCCTTATCCTTATTCTGATATGGAAAAGATCCTTTTCCTCCTCCAGTAAAATTTCTTCCTCTTTGAAATCTTCCACCTCTTCCTCTATGTCTGTGCTCATGTCTTTTATTCAACTTCTCCTTTTCTTTTAGGGAAAACTGATATGCCTCTTCCACACTCTGCAACTTGATCAAATTGATTTCATCCTGTATAGATGACCTCAAACCATTCACATATCTATCTTTTTTCTCAACCTCATCCTCTGAATCTCTAGATCTAATATTCAACTTATAGAATTATTTAGTATACTCTGTCACACTAGATTCTTTCTGCTTCAGATTCAGCAACTTCTTGAACAAGTTAATCATATAGTCTGTAGGCATAAAATTTGACTTCAACTTATTCACCATCTGATCCCATGACTTTATCTTTTATTTTCCTCTTCTCTTCCTATCCATCTACAAATGTTCCCACCAAAGGGATGCATGTCCTCTCAACTTTGTACAAGAAAAATTCACCTTCTTATCTTCAAAGGTATCTTCAAATTCAAAATACTTTTCCATCTCTATGATCCAATCTAACAATACATCTGGATCCAACTTACCATTATAATCTAGTGGATTTAAATGTGGTATTATATTCACTTTAGTTAGGGCTCTTATGAACCTCTCTTCTCCCTGATCTAGACTAGGTTTCTCATCTCTTCCTCTTTCTTCATGTACTTCTACTTCTTCATCGCTCACATCATAAACTAGTCAACCTCTTCT
The DNA here is from genome assembly GCA_007258455.2 of Sequoia sempervirens. Classification (NCBI taxonomy): domain Eukaryota; kingdom Viridiplantae; phylum Streptophyta; class Pinopsida; order Cupressales; family Cupressaceae; genus Sequoia; species Sequoia sempervirens. Next base: position 446,042,676 of record VDFB02075321.1, read on the forward strand.
CTGGGTCATTTCAATTGCATCTAATCTGGTAGCAATTACTCTCAACATCTCCATCACAGCTGGGTCTTCATTTCCACATGCTCCATTTCTACCATTTCTCCTTCCTGCCATCTTTACATAAGTCCTCTGTAGCTGTAGATTAGATCCTCAATCTTCCACCCCACAACAAATCTTCAACAAAACCTTGCAAACTGACAATCTCACAAGAAACTAACCTCACTCTAATACCAATCTAATGTAGCCATGATAGGAGGGTCCTCAAAGAGAACAATCTGGACTGTGCAACAAGAGTAACACAACGAAAGAAACACAGAATATGGAGGAAAATGCAGATGGAAATATTCTCATTAACATAAATCTCAGTTACATTCGGCTAGAAGCATCTAGGCTTACAGATTCGGCTCATAGGCCACACAAAATATACAACATTCTAACATGGTCGTATGTGAGTGAAAATATTACATATCAAAACCCTATTATTCTTCTCGATCGAATTCTACTTGACTACCCCTTCTAATGATCAATTACAAACTTTATATCATATCCACAATTTTGGAAACATCTGCGTTGGCCAAGATCATTACATTCTCCAATGAGGAAAATATAATGTGTGCATGAATAGGTTGGCCTAAAATTTGAATTACTCTTCAATAGGTGTGTAAGATGAAGTGTGGACCTATACTGAAGGTTGGGGACACTCGACAAAATATTTAAGATCACACCATTAAGATTCATAAGTCACGGGGATGATCCACAACGATTGAATAGGCCAATTTTTTTGAAATTATTCCAGTGCCAGTTCAAGAAACTGCCAAGAGATTTCGGAAGTGATAACTTGCCAGAAAAAAGATCCAATTGCACTCAAATATTGGAACAAGAAAAATGAACATGTAGATGATGTAATCCAAGATCCACAAGGTCTGGTGAGAAAAGATGACGAATCCACCAACATGAACTAAGTAAGAACAAAACAAAAAACTGAAAGAAAATATTTTTGGTTGATGCAAGATTGCGAAGAATCAAGGATTCTCCTGCATCACTACTACTTCTAGAAGAGATATACATAGATATGATCTAGGTGAAATTTCATCTAGAAAGAAATTCAATTATGAGGATGAAATGAGACAACTCGATGAAGAAGAAAGAGAACTTGAAGCTTTTGAAGCATTGATTGTGAAAAGAGAAGCCAAAGGACAAGATAAGTATAAAGGAAAGTTACCTATTAAATGTTTCTCTTGCAATAATATAGGTCATTTTGCATCAAGGTGTCCTGAGAGAGTTTCCAAGCCAAGATATAACAAGCCTAAATTCCAAAAGAAGTGTTACTATGCTACTGATGAAGGTGTGAAAAATGATGAATCTGACAAAGGAAATGCAAGTGAAGATGAATTTGTGTTTATTGCTATCAAAGAAAATAGTCTTGTGTCTACTAAATCTGCTAGTTGTACAATTGTGGAGAAATCCCTAGCTTCTTGAGTTGAAGAGAAAGATGAATGGGTAATTGACAGTGGTTGTTCTCATCATATGATTGGAGATAAAAGTAAGTTTGTGAATTTGGAAAAGTATGATGGTGGTGTTGTGAGATTTGGTGATAATACAACTGGTGTGATATGTGGAAGAGGATGCATTTCTCTTGATGGTAAGCATAATACTGATGATGTCTTGTATGTTGAAGGTTTGAAGCATAATATTTTAAGTGTTGGAAAGATGGTTGATAAGGGATGCAATCTTCAATTCATGGATGATAAGTGCAAAATATCAGGAAATTCTAGAAATGTGATTGCATCAGGGACAAAAACAAAAGGTAATATTTTCCACCTGAGTGCTGCTAGTAAAAGTTGTCTAATTGCTCAAATTGATGAAAGTTGGTTGTGGCATAGGAGAATGTGTCATGTTAACTTTGATAATATTGTCAAGATAAGTTACACTAAGGCTATGAGAGATCTTCCTAAATTGATGAAACCTACTAATGCCATATGCAAAGAATGTCAGTTAGGAAAGAAAACAAGAACTTCATTTCAGAGTAAACAACAAAATTCAAATGGATTGTTGGATCTTGGTGTAATAATGGGATTTGTGTGGTCCTACTTGAAATCCTAAAGTTTACAAGGATACAACACTTCATGTCAGTTTATTGATGACTATTCAAGGATGATGTGGGCTACTTTCTTAAGGAGAAATTTGAAGCTCGAAAGTTCCAAGATCTTTAAGGCTATGCTGAGATAGAGACAAGTCTCAAGATTAAATTTTTGAGATCAGATAGAGGTAGTGAATTTACTTCCGGTGAGTTTAATTCTTTTTGTGAAGAGCATAGAATAAAGAGATAGTTATCTGCATCACAGACCCCTCAACAAAATGGAGTTGTGGAAAGGAAGAAGATAACAGTTCTAGATGCCCCTAGAACCATGATGTTGGAAGGAAATGTACCTCATATCTATCGGAGAGAGAAGTGAGTAATCACTGTTACTACCCTAACTGTGTTCAAATCAAAGGTGATAGTAAAAGATTCCTTTGAGCTATGGACCGGTAAAACCTACCGTTAGATATTTCAAGATCTTGGGAAGCAAGTGTTATATTAAAAGATATGAAGATATATGAAAGTTTGATGCTAGGAGTGATGAAGAAATCTTTGTAGGTTATGCTACTAAAAGTAAGGCCTACCAATGTTACAATAAAAGATTGAAGAAAATTGTTGTGAGGAAAATGTTAAGGTTGATGAAGACTTTGGTGCACTATCCAGAACCTGTGGATATGATTCTGATGATTAGAATGATAAAACAAACAAAGGAGAGCAAGGTCAAAACTGAAATCAAGTGCAAATCATTCTGGTGAATCAAGAAGATCAAGATGAAGGAGAAACTGGTGGAAGAACAAAAGAGAGATTAGAAGATCCTGAAGTTGAAGAACATTCTAAGAAGACTTTGAGGTATGTAAGGTTGAATCACTCAGAGGATTAGATCATAGGTGATAAGAACAAAGGTGTCCAAACTAGGAGAAGAATTGCAGAAGAATATTGTCTAATTTCAAAAACTGAGCTTACTAGTGTGAATGAAGCATGCAAAGATGAACATGGGGTTGAAGAAATGATAGAGGAATTCACAACAAATTGAAAGAATGATACATGGATTCTTGTCTTAATTCCAAGGATAAGAATGTAATTGGAACTAAATGTCTTTAGAAACAAACCTAATGAACAAGGTGAAGTGGTTAGAAACAAAGAAAGACCAAAATGTAAGGGATACTATAGATGGAAGGTATTGGATTTTGAAGAAAAACTTGGCCCCCGCTAAGCAGAATTGAAGTCAGGAGATTGTTTCTTGCTTATGCTGCTTACAAAGACTACAAAGTTTATCAAATGAATGCCAAGTCTGCCTTTCTAAATGGCGAATTGGAAGAAGTGTATGTTGAGCAACCTGATGGATTTCAGTTGACTGATCAGGGATATATGGTTGCAAATTTAAGAAATCATTGTGTGGACTCAAACAAGCCCCTAGAGCATGGTATTCTAGATTGGATTGTTGGAAACACAAGGACAAACAAATAAGAGGTGGGGCGAATCAGTTGTCATAGAATATTTAAACTTTTTCAAACTTTACGTAACTTAATCTTAGATCTAATGAATGAATAATAAACCATGAATAATAAACACATCAGAAACATAGAGAACACCAATATTTTTATGTGGAAACCCTATTAGGGGAAAAACCATGGTGGAGGTTAGTCCACAATATTATACCCTATTAAAAGTGTAAGAATAATGGGAATGCACATGCATTCAGGCACACTTCCTAGAGCTCACTACTCAAATACAAAAGAGGACTCACTCTCCAAAGAAAGGTTTGGATTAAAACTATCCAAATTGTGAATTGAGAAAATAGCTTCTACACAAGCTTGATTATAGTTCCAGTTAAGCATAGAAAACCTTCTTCACTCTTCTATCAAACTTCTTCACACTTCACTCAATCTTCTTCACACTCTACTCTACAATTGAATGATATTCACACATACACACATAGGAGCACACCGAGCACACTTTACACTGATGAAATAATCTCTCTTATATATCCACAACATGAAATTAAATCAACAACTTAGTCAGACAAAAATATAAAACATATTTTCAATGTCGGCCCAATTTTATAAATAAAATTTCAATGTGGATCCACCAAGGTGGGCCACAAACATATTGGAGACCCAAATTAACAACTCCAACAAAAAAAGACTTCAATTAATTTCACCTCGAAGATCCACAATGTGCTACAACCATCATGTCATCCAAGAACACAAAAATCAAACATACCGAGAAAAATATTCAACCACAAGAACATCGATCAATGTGGATGTGCAACAAGGATAGAGCATGATCTAGAAACATCCACGAGCATTGAGAAACAATAGAGAAACATCCACATCAACTAGAATTACTAGAATTATGCCAACTCTAATAAAGAACAATGATAGAGACCACATAAACACTGTCAGAACAAAGATCTTTGTAACTCAAACAAATCTTCATGCAGACCTCTAAATTTTTTGGAGGATGGACTAGATACACTCAGCAATAAACCCATTAGTCCACAACAGTTGATCTTCAATGTACAGGACAAGAAACCTTCATGACCTTCACAGTTCCACTGGGAACCTATAACACTTTCTTTTACAATTTTCTCAATATCCTCGACATATACAACCTTCAATACACCAAATGCTAATAGTGTTGACATCAATGACAACCACATATCAAGAACACAATCACAACATCCAACATGGATAATTACTTGGCGAAGCTTGGATTTAACAAAGGTACTACTAATAGTAATCTATATTTCAAGAATGATCATAAAGATTTGATTGTGGAAGTTTTTGTTGATGATATAATATTTGGAGGAGATGATAGCTTGTGTATGAAGTTTTCTAATGAGATGCATAATGAATTTGAGATGTCAATGATTGGAGGATGAAATTCTTCTTGGGATTCAAAATTACCCAGTTAGACAAAGGGATCTTTATATCTCAATCCAACTATGTGAAAGAATTGCTGAAGAAATTTGGTATGGAAGATTCAAAGCCAGTTGGTACACCCATGGTGGCCGGATGCAAGTTGACAACTAATGATTATTCTTTGAAGGAAAATCAGACTATATAGAAATCAATGATTGGTGGATTGCTTTATTTGACTCAAACTAGTCCTGATATCATGAATATTGTATGTATTGTTGCTAGATTTCAATATGATCCTAAAGAATCTCATGTGACTATTGTGAAGAGTATTTTCATATACTTGAAGGGGACAATTGATTTTGGTTTATGGTATCCTTAAGATGATGATCTTACTTTGAGTTCCTTTATTGATGCTAATTGGGCATGAGATGTGAATGACATGAAAAGTACTAGTGGTGGAGCATTTTTCTTGGGAAAGAAGCTGATTTCATGGTTAAGCAAAAAGCAAAATGCCATTTCTTTGTCTACTATAGAGGTAGAATACATTGTTGCTGCTAATAATTGTACTCAAGTGTTGAGGATGAAATAGATGTTGAAGGATATCAAAATTGTGTATGATGATCCAATTGCTATATTATGTGATAACTCAAGTGCTATTAACATTCATAAGAATTTGGTGTTGCATTCCAAGACCAAGCATATATCTATCAACTTTCACTTTTTGAGAGAGAAAGTAAGTGAAAAAGAAGTCAGATTGGAGTATGTGCCTACTAAGGAGCGGATTACAAACATATTTATCAAGCCATTTCCTAAGGATAATTTTGAGTATCTCAAAGGGAAGTTAGGGGTGATTACCCCTCCTAATCAGAACTAAGGATGCATTGATTTGCATCAATCCGTGCATTCATGATCATATTTTGATCTAGATTGATGTTGTGGTGCCTGCTACTTAGGGGGAGTAGTCAAATGTTCAGAAGTTAAAATGTTTAGATATGTGATTTAGAGGTTGCATAGAAGATATATTTTCCATTGATGTCAAAGGGGGAGAAGAGAAATGTGAAAAATATTTTTGTGGGTAAAGAAGAGTTGAGGAAAGAAGAGTCAGAATCTGAGGAGTAAGTGTAGTTGTGTTGATGGTATTTTTCACATCTTGTGTTGTCATCAATTCCAAAGGGGGAGATTGTTAAATGTTGTGGTGTGCTGATAATATGTGGTTGTCATTGATGTTAACACTATTAGCATTGTTGCATTAGAAGTTGTATATGTCGAGGATATAGAGAAAATTGTAATAAGAAGTGCTATAGGTTGTCAGTGGTGAAGTGAAGTTATTTCTGTTGGTTTTTTTAGGTCATTTCTATTTTGATTTTATGGAATAAATGGTTTCTTTTGGATTATATCTAGTTTATCCATGTCTATTTTCAAAGATTTGCATGAAGATTTGATCAAGTTATGAAGATTTATATTTTGGCAATCTTTTTGTTACTTCAATTTGTGTTCCTAAATGAAGATCATGTGATTTTAGTTAGTTCAGTTGTTGTGGATTCCTCTTTGGTGTTTCATGATGCTTGTGGATGTTTCTAGTTTGTGCTCTATCTATGTTGCACGTCTGCATTGATCTTCGTGCTTGTGATCTAATATTTTCTCTTGCATGTTCATGCTTTTCATGTTCTTGGCTGACAAGGTGTTGAGACATGTTGTGGATCTTTGAGGAGTAGTTAATTGAAGTGGTTCATGTTTGAGGATGTTATTTTTGGTCTTCACTATGTTGTAGCTGACCTTGGTTGATTCACATGAAAAATATTTATGTGTTTTAGGCCAATTGTTTGCAATTATTTTAGCATTTCTTTGGAGCCGACCTATAGCGATGAAATTTGTTGTTGCAAATATATAAGAGTGATTGTTTTATCATTTTGGGAGTGTGAAAGAATGAACACATGTGTGTGTGTGTGAAGTGTATGAATCCTATGTGTGAATAAAGTTAGATCATTTGAAGGCAGAGCAAAGAGTGAAGAAGAGTGAAGAGAGTGAAGAAGAGTGAAGGAGAGGGAAGAAGTGTTTTATGTGCTTAACCGAAACTTTAACCAGGCATTAGTAGATGCTATTTTCTTAGTTCAAATTCTAATGGATTTAATTATAACCTTTATGTAAGATAGTATGTCTTCTTTTGGGCAGTAAGCCTATTTTGTATTTGAGCAGTGAGCTCTAGGCAGTGTGCCTGAATGCATGTGCATTCCCCATTCATATTTTCTTATAATTTTAATAGGGTATAATCTTGTGGATTGACCTCCACTGTGGTTTTTCCCCTAACAAGGTTTCCACATAAAAATCTTGGTGTTATGTGTGATTTTGATGTGTTTTTATTTTATGCTTTCATGATTAATGATCAGATCTGAGAATAAGGTTAATAAGTTGAATAAGTTTGAAATTTGGTGATAACTGATTCACCCCCCCTCTCAGTTGTCTACCCTTATGTTGCCAATAAATACTTCACCAGAGGCACAAAAATGCATAGTCATGAGATATTGCATTAACAAAACAACTTGTGGACCACTTCAACAAATGAAAATTGGAATTGAGACATTGCACAAACATTGAGAAAACATCCACCAAGTTGTAGGAGAAAAGACATAAATGTGGAGAAATATGGAGCATTTTTTGGACCAATCCAAATAACTAACAACACTATCAACCTTCTACAATTCACAAAAACCTCCTCAACAACACAGGTTGTTGGAAGGTTAAGGATTTTTTTCATTGATGATGATGTTTGGCAATATGAGCATGAAAGGTTTAGAGGGATGTAATGCAGTGCTTTCATTGATGTCAACATTGTTGCAGATCATTTTGATTAGTCCTAATAGGTTTTTGTAGTATGAAGGTAGAAATTTGTGTGAGATTATTTGGTCTAGGAATATTTGTTGTGTGGGAATTTGACTAAGTGTCAAATCTTCTAGTACAGTGTCACTGTGTGCCAGCTTTTGGGTCCACACCACTCTGCAACTGAAGGTTTCACTCTACGCTTCTAACATCTTTTTTTGGATGTTAGATGTATCTAATTCGAATATTTCATCATGTTTGGACAATTGGATTGAAATTTATGAGTAACATAGTTCAGCTTGGAAAATTACAACTATTTTCTATATAGTATGTGTGGGAGATTTCACACTTCTCCATGGAAGAGTATTTAGTGTTGTGCTTTTGAGGATAAGTTGTTAGATGTCAGCAGTGCATGGATTCCAGATGGTATCATGTTTTGAGGCCCATGTGTCAAGATATGGATACACAGATGAAGGTTTTTACTATTAGGTCTTATGTGAATCTAGTCTAATATGGTTGATGGTATGTGAAGGTTAAGTATTTATGTCTTATGTGGGATCTATTATAGGTCTATGCCAACCTATTTCAAGATTTTTTGAGTTTTGAATTATGACACATTGTATGGATGAAATTTTTTGAGCCAAAAAGTTATATTTTGGGTGCTACATTTAATTAGATCGACCTAATTGATGTTATACTTGATGTGGATATATAAGGATTCAGTGTTTTGAATGAATGCAATGCAATGTGATGTGTGTGATGCAAGTTTGTTCACAATAGTGTGAAGTTAAGTTGTGAATGTTGAGTTAAAGATTAGAGTTGTGCGAATAAAGAGAAAAGAAGAAAGTTGAATTAGAATCAGATAAAGTTTGTTTATTGTGCTTCAATGGAACTGTATTTCATGCATATGTTAGATGGAATTGTGATAGGTCAAAATTTTCATAACCCAATTTTTATTGCATTTAAATTATAAAAGTATAAATTGAATTATTGAGGAAATTCAATATGTTGAATGAAAAATATGATATCTTCAAAATGTTTGAAAAGTTGACCATCTTTTGACCACGTGATCATATGAACTATCTCATAATTTATCATGATTGAATGTTACCAATGAATTGTGTAAGTGCAAGTGTGTGCAAATGTAGGGTAAGAGGTTGAAGGATGAAAACACGATTGAAGTACGATTGTTTAGTCGGATTGAATGGTAAGCTTGATGGAATTTGGATGCACACACCACAAAACAACATGATAGATTGCATTTAAACTTTCATATAGAAAATTATATTGACTTAATTTGAAATGATTCAATATTTTAAAAAAATAGGCTTGTGGGATGATATACGTGTGATTTCTTAGTTTCCTATTTTGATCTCTTGTTTTCAAATTTGAAAGAAAATGATAGCATGGTTAAACACATATATGTATGTATTTAAAAGGCATGCTTAAAGGATAAGAATTTCATTTAAAAGACTATTATTTGAATAAAATTAAAGTTTATTTTTGTTTTTAAAAGTGATTCAATAATATATTGTTATAAAATGAAAATAATGATAAATAAACATATATAAATTTATATATATATATACATATATATATATACATACATATATATATATATACATATAAATATATACATATATATATATATATGTATATATATATGTATATATATATATGTATTTATATTTATATGTATTTATATATATATTTATATATATATATATACATATATATATATACATATATATATATATAAATACATATATATATAAATAGATATATATATAAATATATATATATATATACATATTTCATATAAAAATTGAATATGGGATCAAAATTATTAAACATTATTGGTGATTTCAAATAATATTGAAAGTGGACATAATGGGTGAGTGGCCTGCATTCAAATTCAAAGACAAGTTATTCAAAATTGACTAGTGGGGTGGCTAATTAATGAGAATTATGAAGTGAAACAACCCCTTAACAATGCGAACAAGTAAGAGATGAAAATGTTTCCAATTTGGAGTAGGAATCACTAGTAAAAATAAAGTAGTGGCGATGAGGATCCAAGGAAGAAGGCAAGTGATTTGACTGTGTTGGAGACAGAAGGAAAAAGATGAGGAAAATCTTCAACATAGAGGTAAATCAGTTTTTGGTTGATATACATTCTTGATTTTTTAGTAAACTCTATTCAAAAACTTGCAATTTACCTTTTAGTATGTCAATTCTTTTAGAATTAGTGGTAAATTATTAGATATCTCAAAAAAATGCAAGTGTATTCTACTTGGAACCAGGTCATTATTATATGAGATCACCATTTTCTCTATTCAATAATGCAAGGGCCTTATTGGCCAACCTTGCATGCTCCAAACCTGTGTATTTCCATCATAACTTCATGCTAGCCAAACATGGTCGAGTTATGTTTGTTGTATTGTTATCGCCTCTATCTATAAATTCTTGCATGTAAGTTTATTTAGCCAATCTCATGGCTAATCAGAGGAAATATAATTAGCAGAAGTATTGTGATATTTAAAAAAATGTAAAATCATTTATCATTTCCTCTAGGGAAATTAATGTTTTAACATTGTTATTCTTTTTCACAGTTATTGATCTTCCTATCGGCTAGGCCAAATAAGGAATGTTGTACCCTTTGGGTGTATGGTTTTAAATTATCGATCATAGAACAATAGTTCTTCGTTGTTGTTATTGAAACAAGTCACATCATTCTCCATGAATGATGGAGGAATAGTTATATCATTCCATTATGCATTATGTTGTTTCGATCGCTAAGATCAATTATCTACTTGTCTTTTGATCATAGATTAAATCGTTCATTAGAATGAATCCCATTATCATTGCTTTCAGGCGATGATTAGAATGTTGTTTTACCAGTCTTTATTGCATGCATACTATCATTCCCTAGAATGATACTTGAATCATTCCATAGAATGATTACCATGAATAAATTTTACCATCAAGCTATTGAACAATGCAAGCCAATAATCAACATTTTACAAGGTTCAAATTTTCTTGATAATATTAATGATGAAACCAAAAATCGTTGGATTGTTAGTTGTTCTTATAAATGATAGTAGCTTGAACTTATAATAGTCCCCAATAGAGATGCGGGTTTCCCCAAACACAAACATTAATATAAATGTTCCAAATTTGTATGTGGTGTAAAATGATATTCATGTCGTTCGATTCTTTTATTGTTCTAAAAGATGCTAGTACTATTTAATTATTTGTATTTTCTAGAATGTTAGAACATCGACTGTTTACATGAAATACTAAATAGCTTGAAATTGTTAATGAGACATATTGACATAGTAACTTGTAATATTTTGCAAACAACATGGATTTGAAAAGAATAGTGTATTAGTATGTAGTAATTGTTTCAAACAAAACTGTTCTTCTTTCTTTAAAAAGGGCATTTTATATCTTGTATAGCAGTGAAATGATATGACAATTTTGTAGCATTATTTTGGAATGAAAGAAATTTGTTATAATGTTTTTTTTTATTTCAAAATGTATGCACAAATATATTAACTTAAGTTGGCACATATATGTGTATGCACATAAACCTTCATCTACGTACATACACATACTTGTGACATACCTTCTTTAGTTATTTATTTAATTCATTTTTAATGAATACTAAATTATGATGAATGTAATCATGTGATATGTGTATGAATTGAATGGATAATGTATTGAACTAGTTCCATTTGAATTATTTGTCTATTTTATTTAAGTTGAGGAATTAAGTAGACTGAATTAATTTTCCATATAAACAAGTGTAAGAACATTCTCTTTGTTTAGTAGAATAGAAACACCTAAGTAGACTATAGCATCTCAAGGTAGATGTTGCTAGAGGGTAGATAGTTGCTAAGGAATAAACTATGTTGTTGAAATTTACCTTTCGAGATGGGTGTCGAAATAGAGTACAAAGAGTATAGGTTTTTGCTTTATCCAAAACCTATCTTTTGTTGTTGCAACTAAATTTTTATGCTTGGCCAAGCAATTATCCCATTATGTATGTATGGACTTTGTGATAACACTCTCTGCCATTCCTAGCATAGATCTTGCATTTTTCTAATTGTAGATAGAGATGCATGTAGATGTTTGGGCATGCACCAGATTCCACCTTGCAAATTGTTCTCTTGCTAAACTTTCCTTGCCGGGTCAGGAATTCTTCAAGTAGGAAGAATTATGGGGAAGCCTAAGCTTTGTGGTTGGGTGATAAAGCACTTGAACCATGTTCTCATCCACTAGTGGAGGCGAGTGTCAAGAGGAAACCTTGGATGTTTACATGATTATCATGGACTAAGATGTAACCTTGATGTAAAATTATATATTGTATTGAATTTGTGGCCTAATGAGCCAAGTCAACTTGGATATTGTATTTGACATTTGGAAATGAATACATATTATTATGACCCTTATTTTAATCAGACATGTGTTTCTATGATTAAAAATAGTTGCTAAGTTATGTCTTTTTAAAATTTACTATTCATAATGTCATTTGCAATAAATATTTAAGTAATAATTAGAATGGGTTATTACATTTGGTATCAAAGCTTAGGGTTCAACTCTAGGCCTTTTGAGTTCACAATAGCCATAACTAGGGGATAGTTGACCCTTTGAACAAAATTGAGCTGTCCTAAGGATTGACCGAACCTAGATTGAATGCAGATATAGGGAGGTCTAAGTCAAGAAGAAGGAAAGGGAAGATGGTTAGGACCTCAAACAATAAAGTCATAGTTGAAGAAAAAACAAGGATTGAGGTTCAACCTGAGATTCTTAATGATGAGACTCTAGCTCAAGCTCTCACTTGACTTAAGCTGGAGAGGTGCAAGAAGATCGAGGAGTCAAAGTGAACTCCTAAGATTAAGAAGCTTCCTACGATCAAAGATTGGCCTCTAGGGTGTGGACCAAACACACCCTTATTGACTAAGGAGGAAAAAGAGAGCCTGCATTCTCAACCCTCCTTTGAGAAAATTGATGTAAATTATGATGAGGACCTAGAGGAGTGTCCTCTATTTGAGAATGAGAAAACTGAATAATGTAAAATAAGCTTTTGTAAATAAGGGCCTATTGACCCACACTTAATATAAATAAAGCAAGATGTTATTTTTGGTGTGTTCAAATGAAGAACTCAAACATGTTTTTTTGTGCATGAATGTGTATGTCCTCAATGAAGGAGTGATATATGCATGTGTATGCAGTGTATGTGAATAAGAACATTTGCTCATAGAACCTAGTGTTAAGTTACGATAGATGTGAAATGTGATGCATGTTGGGTGAGTCAATATGGTGACCATTAGGCAAGAGATGGGCAGTAATGGGTCAGAAAATGGACCAAACAAGAGGTTGGAACATATTCTAGAGATTTTGAATAGGAAAGAGGCTTGTATGGATCACATAGAACATGAGGTTCAAGTGGCATATGAGGCTGAGTTCATCAGAATGTGAAAGTCAATAAGGGAGAAGGTGGTCCAGGAGAAGGCCCTCGAGGTTGAATTGAGGAAGAACTAAGAAAGGGTCTCAAAAGAGTAGTATCACCTAAGTTTTATGGTAAAGCCATCAGAGCAGGAGCTGAGGCATGGATCAGTGAGATGGAGAAATACTTTGGACTCCATAACCTATCCGACCAAACTAAAGTAGCATGGGCTATGTATCAGTTTTCAGGAGAAGCAACTACTTAGTGGGACAATGAAAAGACTGAAAGGAATCTTTAGCCTGGTGAGATTACTTAGGAACTCTTCCTCCAATATTTTAGGAAGAGATGGTTAACATAGCTCATTTTCGACAAGAAGGTGAGAGAATTCCAAAACCTAACTCAGGGGATCATGACTATGACCCAATACTGGGAAAAGTTGACCAACCTACTAAAGTATGTGCCTCGGTATCAAGGAGATGAATGTTTTTGTATCTAGAAGTTCATATTGGGACTTAGACCCCACATTGGAGTAGAAGTGGACATGCATGATCCTCACACCATGAATGAAGTCTTCTTGAAGGCCACCAAAGAGGAGCAAAAATTGTAGCAGTTGTCATAAAAGTACTAGAACATAGGGACAAGGGAATCTCTACAACTGTGAGCCATATTATTAAAAAATTTCTTAAATCCTCTCTTAATTGATTTAGGGAGTATATCCATGATAGACTATTGTAAGGACCTCATTTAACCTTAGATTCTTCCTTTTTAATTTCAGGTTCTTTCTTCTTGGCCGACATGATATCCTTTTTAGTTTTAGGTTCTTTCTTCTTAGGTGGTATGATGTTTAACTATCTTACTTCTCCTATACTTCTAAAATCTAGAATTCCAAACAATATTGTACTTGTAAAACTTAATTCATAGTTTATCTATCTTACTTCTCCTATACTTCTAAAATAAAAAATTACAAACAATCTTATACTCTTAAAACTTAATTCACAAGAGTTATGTGCATTTACTCGGGTTACAATGGTTGTTGAGCTTAACCTCCTCGAACTCCCAACTCCCCACATGATAATTTTTGCAAATGAGTGCAAAGAGAATGTCAAATTCTTGGTTTAATGGCTTATGAGCTCAATCTTGTCAACATTAATATCAACCTTACGCCAAATATTTTTCTTGTAGTTCAAGTTTCAACATGCACCATTGATTTTACAAGATCGGGCGATTGATGTGATTCATGCATTTAATACCACTTTATCACCACCAATTTCTATAATTTACGTGAGATCGAGGGGTATAAACCACTATACCACATGCTTCTTTGCATTTCACTTTGGGGTAGTGGGATCCTTACCTCTATACCACAAGCTTGATTTGTTTAACCATGGTACTATAGTTTACATTAATGGTCACATATGGCTTATCGCCATGCCGCATGCTTTGTCACATCCTTCCATGGTATAATAGTTTATACCACGCTATTGCATGCCTTTATGATCTTCCTTGCAAGATGAGAGGTTATTCCTTGCTATACCACACCCTTAATTTTTCCTTCTCGTGGTATGGTAGTTTATGATGTATTTAAAGATGGCAAGTTATCCCCGATATACTACACCCTTCATTTTTCCTTCTCGCAATATGGTGGTTTATGATGTATTTAAATTCTCTCATATCATCCAACCACGTTCTCATCATAATAATTCCACGGTATGGTGATAAATATCTTCATGTTGTATATTACACACTGCCAGCCCACCAAGGGTTCAGATTACTACTAAGGGATCGTAATAACAAAATCTTAAGGGATTTGGAATGTTTTTACTAGACATGTTTTTTCTTAAGTATATATGATGAATTTTTGGCTTTGTATAGGTCTTTCAACATCGGTCAGACATAAAAAATTTATATGTTTAGTAAAAAATAAAATGGAATATAAGGGTCAAGGCTTAGGTCATAGAGCTCAAGGTTAATTGTGATGATGGAACTAGGAAAAATTTTAAGGCTCTAGCACACCTCATGATGAACTAGACTATGTTTTTCCTTCATCCTACTTATGTTATGTTTTTATGAGTTCTTCTCTTTTGAATATATCCCTAAGGAAAATTTATTTGATACCTGTAATTATAAACATCTTCTTGGTTTTTGACTGCAAATTCTCTTTAATCTGTAAATTGAATTCTATTTTATGTTTCCATTTGCAGTTATCAGTGGATTGGAAAGTCAATAGTTATCAACTTATGAACTCGATAAAGTTTTATTGATTCAAGTTACTAATTTATACATTATTGTTTATTTGGACTTTAGGAAATGAAGAAAAGGACTGTAAGGCGCAAATTAGATGATAGTGATCATAATGCTGAAATTCTAGAGATAGAATATGAGTGCATGCGTACTAAAAAAGTGGCCAAGAATAATGAATATTTTTTGAGTCTTGGTTTGAAAAGGAAAGTTGTAAATCCACTAAGTAGTATATTATTTGTTTAATAGTGTTTAATGAAGACGTATAGGCAATATATTTATGTATATAAGACATAATATGATATTTTTTTTGTTTTATAGGCAACAAAAAGAGTGCAAAGAAAATGTGGAGAAAAGACAAAAGGAAAGAAAAGATACAGTGTTCCCACCTCATAGAAGCTGACACTTTTGTGATTCAACAAATGCAGTTGGTGAAAATGATAGTTGTGATGATGTGCGGCCTAGTATAGCACATGGTGATGTGCATCCTGATATAGTACATGGTGATGTGCAATGTTGTGATGATCTTTTAGGACTAAGTCTAAGAGAGATAATTGAAAAACATCAGGGTAAAGGGACAACAGGTATGTAGATGTTTTTTTCAACATTAAAGGATGCGTTTAATGATGTGGAATCTGTACAGACTAGTATTGATCTACCTACTGATGCCACACTTGATGTGGCCAAGGAGCATGAATTTTTGGTTAATGAAAGTCATGAAGAGAGACTGCTTGCATCTGCTATGCCTTAGAGTGCACTTGTTGCATCTAGAACTTTTGATGGAACTAGTGGATCAACCAGAAATAATTGTAGTGGTAATTTAATAGAAGATGTGGATGCTTTTGTCAAAAGACAAAGATTGAGTCAAGATTTATATAGATCTACAAAGAGGAATGCAAAAGAAAGAAAATTAGAAGACAAGAAACAATTATTGCTTGAGGTATCGAGAGATGGTGATCCCATTGGGCCAAATGCTGAAAAGTGGGCCATCAAGTTGGGTGTAAGATGTAGGGTCCATTTGGATAATTTGCAAATCAAATTTTGTAGAGCAAGATCCATGAGTTGTGGAAAATTCTTTTGAGACTAC
The DNA here is from genome assembly GCA_007258455.2 of Sequoia sempervirens. Taxonomy (NCBI): domain Eukaryota; kingdom Viridiplantae; phylum Streptophyta; class Pinopsida; order Cupressales; family Cupressaceae; genus Sequoia; species Sequoia sempervirens. The sequence goes on from VDFB02075321.1 coordinate 446,059,208, forward strand.
TAGTGGATAAATCTCTAGAAAATATTACAAGCAAAGGATGATAATTTTGATGAAAAATTATAGATACAGTTACAAAAAAATAATCATGTTGAGGAAAGAGAGGTTCAACTCCAGTCTATCTCCTAAAGGGTGGGAGGCATTGAGAGAAAGTATGCATTTCAAAGAATATTTGGCAAAGAGTAATGAAGGAAAGAGAGCAAGAGATAATGTGAGGGTTAGATATACTTTTGGTTGAGGCAGGTTGCACGCCAAAATGGATGAATTTGCAGTAAGTGTATGGATTTTTGGTTCAATTTACATTGTGTTATTTATTTTGATTTTTTATTTAACTGACTATATGTTGAAATTGACATTGTGTTTTAGGTGAAAAACAATAATAGAGAATTAGGTGCAAAAGATATTGCCAATTATATGGCAGCACTATATGCTAGTAAATCTAAGAGTAGGATGAAGTTGAAATCTAGTTCATCAACAAATATTTCACAACCATCTATTCAATTCCCACTAGGAGCCTCTGTAGATCATTTCAACTCAAATGAAGTAGGGTACTAAAAGGTAATGAGTTGCATATTAGGTCTCAGTCAACAAGTTATGTAGTTGGTTCATGTCATTAACCCTATAGTTTCTATATGGAATGAGCATAAATCCATGGATTCAGATGAGGTAAGAGGATCAATTGTTCTCATTTCTTTGTGTTTGGAAGTTATTTATACAAATTCCTGTTAATATGTAGATTATTGAAATCTGAGCGTAGGAGAATCCAACCTAGTTTCTTTATTGTTGGAGTGATCTAGAAAATGTTCTTTTGGAAAAATTTATAGCTTGCATTCTTTACTTGACTATTGAATGCTTTGTATATTTTTTGCACGATGGTTAAACCACATGCAAAGCAATTTTATTAAAAAAATAGGAAAACAAAAATTCCTTCATGGTGTCAACAGAGCTGCAGATATTGATAGTGATGAAGTGGACAAGAATGTGCAACACAATCGTCTTAGTTGTCCTAAAGTTGAGGTAATTATTATAATAGTTTTTAGTTATCTATTCCAATTTTTTGTCATTCTTCATGCTTAAAATGTTATCTTAGAAAAAAAATTATAGCTTTTTCATCTTTACTTGACTTATATTATTTTTTTATGATGATTAAACCACATGATGCAGAGCAATTATATGAAAGAAGGAAAAAAAAAGGGCCTATCAATAGAACTCTCTGTAAAGCTGTAACTCTCTGCAAAGCTGTACAACTTAATGTTTACAATGACATTGATAGTGGTTATGATGATGAACTCGATGAGCATGCACATGATATTCATAGTTGTAGTCATGTTGAACTCGAGGTGAGTGCTATGAAACCACATGCAAGTAAGTACTATTCAAGTAAGTAATGCTTGTTTTATTATGTAAATAAGGGTAATCATTACCTATTTGATAGACGTTGGTTAGAATAGTAGTGAGTTGTAATTAGCTAGTATACATAGATTATGGAATTAAGGGACAAAATATAACTTACATATGGAAGCTTAGAGCTTAGTTGTAATAGACTATTTTATAAAAGCACACACAAAAACTAATTTGTTCCAAGACATAAGACATTAAATACAATTATAAAAAACAATATAATGTGTGTTTTATATCTCAATATAATGTGTTTTTTCTTTTTGCAAAAAATTATTGATAAACTCCAAGAAGGGGATACAATTGAGGTGTTAGATCCGCATGATGGTGCTACTGTGATCATTGGGTAGATTCACTCACTATCTATTGTACATGGAGTCAAATTGAAAGGAACAAGATATGAAAATGTATGTATTTTATAGGTCTCAAGTAACATATCCCTTCCTCATCCAGACAAAATAGATGGAGTTGTCCATCTAAAAGAGAAACAAGGGACCTCCACACAGTGGCCACTAAAATATTTGAAAAAAATCATAGAGTGTTAGTCATAAGTGCAAAAGAGAAAAATAAGGGTTAGCAGAAGTAGAGTGTGGAAGTTGAACTTAAAGAAGAGTAGAAAATTTGATTTGGGTGTACGTTCTATTAGTAGAATAGAGAATGTTCTATCTTATTGCACCTGTAATGTAAAACCCCTTGATTATGTTTTTCTCTTTTTATTTGGGTTCCACTCATTCAAACTGATGCATTATAGAAGAGGGGATATGTTGCTATGTAAGCAGTAGACACAAAGAATAGGGGTGCAAAAAAGGAAGTAAATACAGAGCAGATAAAGAGGTGTAGAGAAGAGGAAAAGTTGTAGAGAGTGCAAAATACATGTATGTGTAGTTGCAAATAAGTTGCAACATAGAATTGTGATCAAAATTGTAATATCTTGCATAACCAAAAAAAATGCATTGTGACTAAGCTTTCTCAGTCATAGCATTGAGAAACACACTTTGTAACTGTACATTTTTCAAAGAAAAGACACATTTCTATCTTGTATCTGCTGTAAGAGAACATTTTATCAATAAAATTTTAGTATTTTTCCTTCTTAATAGTCATTTCATTATGTGCAAATGAATGATTGATTATGTTTTTCTATTTTTTATATGTTTAAACCTCAATTAAAGCATTGTCTCATTTTCAACACTTATAGATAGAAATTAGTGAAAAAAAAAACAATTAAATAAACTACCAATTGACTAAATATACTACCAACTGATAGAAATCAGTGAATAAATATGACTAAATATAATGATTATACAATTAATAAAAAATGTATCAATATACCTATCAATTGACAAAAAATAGTGAACAAAAACAATTATATAAACTACCAAATTGATCATAATGATGATTAAAATTAATGACAGTACACTACCAATGGATGGAAATCAGTGAATAAAAATGACTAAATAAGTGACCAGTTAACATCAATCAATGATGAAAAAATACACCAATGAATAAAAAATGATTGAATAAGTGACCAGTTTAAAACAATCAATGACTAAATTAACGACTAAATTACACACTGCCAAATCAATCAAATTAACGACTACATCAACAAATCAAATCGATCAATCAGATGACTAAATTAATGAGCAATTCAATCACTTAGATGACTAAATCAATGACCAAGTTGATCAATCGGGTGACTAAATTATCGACCAAATCGATCAACCGAACGATTAAAAATGGTTTAGTCATCAATTCGGCCATGTTATAAATGACTGGCAATAAACTACTAGTAGTCACGCGACCGTGTTCAGTCATTTATAAGTAGTTTTTTGTAGTTTTTTTAGTCACATATTGTTGTTTCTGTACTACTGGATTACTATTGAATCTTGCTATACACAAGTTTTGTGGATGAGACAGACATTCAAAGATATCAAAGTAATGTATGATGATCCTATTTCTATATTCTGTGATAATGTTGTTGGATGTTTTCGTTGTGTTGTGGATATGTGGTTGTCATTGATGTCAACACTATTTGCATTATTGTATTGAAAGTTGTATATGTTGAGGATATTGAGAAAATTGTTGAAGGAAGATTTGTAGGTTGCCAGTGGAATAGTGAAGGTCATGAAGGTGTCTTCCTCTATATGTTGAAGATCAATTGTTGTGGATTAAAGGGTTTAGTGCTGAGAGTATCTATTTCATTGATAAGGGTGCAACCCGAGACTTAGAAAATAACTCACAAATAAGAGAATAACTTTATTATTCAGAAAATGGAGCTTCTTACATGCAGAGGATCTCAAATCCCCAAGTTCTACAACACATGCAAGTTACAGAAAGCTACAGAATCATCCTTTCACAATATGCGAGCTTGTCCCCAAAAAGTTACCCAAAAATTAGAAACTTGCCCATAAATAGAGCTCCTCTTTAGTTTGGAGCCAAAACAACATTCAAATTTGAGTTTAGGTGGTTTGGCGCCGAAAAATTACAAATGAAGTTCAAATTTCAAAAGAACATTTGCAATTGTATCTTCTAGAAAGTGCGCCAACTTCCCGGGGCCATAACTTTTGATTTGAGGCTTTGATTCGTGAACCGTTTGAACCGTTGGAAAGGTCTCAAAGTCAATAACACACTCAAAATCCGCTACACCAATTTTGGCAAGTTTTGGGGTCGATCTGGGAACTCTAAGTGCCTCAAATCTAACTCAAAAGATTTTCAGGTGCAAATCTGGGAAACTAAAATTGCAATATCTTTCCACCTTGGAATAGAAAATAAAAATCGTAAATTGAGAATTTTATTATGATGAAAAGGGTATCCAAAAATTTAAAAACATCTAAAAACCTAGAAGCTTGAAATTTAACTATTTTTGGGTGATGCAAGATTGCCCTTACACCACTGGATGCTCCTGCATCAGACACCCAAGGTAATTTGAGAAGTGACCCCATCACGTCTCAAATGGTGGAGGAAAACCCAAATGGTTGACCTCTACCTTAGGCAACCAAGATGAATCTTCAACAGGCCTTCATTTCCATTTCACCAGATATTCTTCATACTGCCTATTCCTGGTACTCCTTCCTACACGACTATCTAGGATTTCTTCAATCTCCTCCTTTTTTGAAGTAGGTGTAGGAATCCCACACTGTTCCATCATTGGTACTTCCTCTGCGCTACCTTCATGATACTCTATCAAATCAGAAATGTTGAACATAGGGGAAATGTTGAATCCATCCAACAACTCTACCTCATATGCATTCCTGGAATCATGCCTCTTCAAAATTTTATAAGGACCGAACTTCTTCATCTTCAATTTGTTATATGTTCCCACTGGAAACCTTTCTTTCCTCAATTGGACCATCACTTCATCACCAATCTGAAACTCCTTATACCTCCTCTTCTGATCTGCCTTAGCCTTATACTACATATTCATCTTGTTAATATGTTCTCTTACCTTCTCATGTATATCCTTGATGTGTTTTGCAAAATCTTCGGCTTCAGCACTTATTTTCTTCTCTTGATCCATCTTCCTCAATTCTGGAGTTTTTTTGGGGCTACCTCCATACACAATCTGGAATGGTGATCTACCAGTGCTTCTATTGACAAAATTATTGTAAGAAAATTCTACCTGGGGTACGATCAAGTCCCATCCCTTGGGTTTATCTCCTACTAATTATCTCAATAGGTTACCCAAACTCCTATTAACAACCTATGTATGCCCATCTACTTGTGGATGGTGTGCAGAACTGAACTTCAACTCTGTTTTCAGCTTCTTCCACAAAGTCCTCCAAAAGTACCCCACAAATTTGGTGTCATGATCTGATGGTGTGCAGAACTGAACTTCAACTCTGTTTTCAGCTTCTTCCACAAAGTCCTCCAAAAGTACCCCACAAATTTGGTGTCATGATCTGAAACAATACTCTTTGGCAGACCATGTAGCCTCACCACCTCTTTGAAGAACAAGTCAGCAATGTGGACTACATCATGGGTCTTCTGACATGGAATGAAACGTGCCATCTTCGAAAACCTATCAACCACCACAAAGACTGAATCATTCCCTCATTGTGTCCTTGGAAAACCAAGAACAAAGTCCATACTTATATCCTTCCATGGCCTCTCTGGTACAGGTAAGGGCTGATATAAGCCTATATTCTGACTCACTCCTTTAGCCATCTGACATACCCTACAACTTTGTACAAACTTCTTCACATCTTGTGACAAGGGCTAATAATAATACTCACTAATAATGGCAATGGTCTAAAATGTCCGCCATTCCTCCACTATGCTTCTCCTTTATTAGGTTCTCTCTCATGGAACTCCTCGGAATACACAATTGACTTCCCTTAAATAACATGCCATCCTGGATTATGAAATCCAGCCACCTTGTCCTGTCCACTGTAACAGGTTCCTTGCAAGCTTTCCAAGCCTCTGCAAAATCAGGATCTTTTGTGTACAATGTCTTAAGTTCATTGAACCAAACCACTTCAGTTTGCATCTTTGTCATCAATGTATGCCTCCTACTTAAGGCATATGCAACCCTATTTGAATTCCCACTCCTATGTTTCAAAACAAAGGTACAACTCTGCAAAAACTCTACCCATTTCATATGCCTCTGATTTAATTTTCTTTGACTATTTAGGTACTGCAAGGCCTGATGATCAGTATATAGAACAAATTCCTTCAGAAACAAATAATGTCTCCATTTCTTTAATGCTTGAACTATTGCATAAAATTCCTGATCATATATAGAATATTTTCTCTTGGCATCATTTAACTTTTCACTAAAATAGGCAATGGGCTTACTTTCTTGGTTCAACACTGCTCCAATGGCACAACCACTGGCATCACAATCCACCTGAAACACCTTGTTGAAATATGGGAGGGCTAGAACAGGTTGCTCTGTCACCTTTTGCTTCAACATTTCAAAATTTTTTGCCACTCCACTGCTCCACTTGAATTATTTTCTATCCCCTCTCATTGTTTCAGTCAGGGGTCCACAAATACTACTGAAGTTTATAATGAACTTTCTATAAAAACTAGCCAAACCATGGAAAGATCTCACCTCAGTAGCAGTTCTTGGGGTAGGCCATTCCAAAATAGCCTTCACCTTCTCTGGGTCCATCTTGAGACCTTCTGCCGGACTACAAACCCCAAGTACACTAACTCCCTCTTCACAAAACTGCACTTCTTCAGATTAATCAACAGTTTCTCTTCTCTTAACTTCTCAAAGGCTCTTCGAATATGCATCAGATGCTCATCCAACGTCTTACTAAAAATCAAAATATCATCTAAAATACATAAATAACAAACTTCCTAGAGTACATCGTTCATGAGCTGCACGAATGTGCTCGGTGCATTGGTTAGCCCCAAAGGCATGACTAACCACTCGTACAATACCTCTTTGGTCTTGAAGGCAGTCTTCCATTTATCTCCCTCTCGAATCCGGATCTAGTGATATCCACTCTTCAGATCAATCTTTGTGAAGTCTTGAGCTCCACTCAAACAATCCATCAGGTCATCCATCCTTGGCGGAAATCGTACTTGATTATTTATCTTGTTTTTATAAGCTCCGGGGAATCGTACATCCTCCTCCCATCCTTCTTTGGTGCTGAAATGCGCGAGTGCTGCTTTATGGACTCAAATCTCTCATATAAAACCCTTTCTCAACAACTCTTTGAAATTTTACTACGTTCAACTCATCATTTTTCAATTGGGTCATTCTGCTGAGCTGCCTTATTTGGCAAAGCTCGAGGGAATCAAGTCATCGATGGCCCAGTCTTCCTTATTGGTGGTAAACCCTCAGGTACATTATCATAAACAATATCCTGAAACTCATCCAACATCCCAAAAACTTCTTCTAGAACCTTCTCACTATCCTCCTTACTCACTCTAGGAATCAATGCATAACACACATGCTCATGCTTCATACCTTCTAAGAATTTTCTTCCATCTACATAACAAATTCTAGCACTACTGCATACCTTTTCTTCGATCTCCTTCAGGGGTTTCAGCTTGTGATGAATCCCATCCTTTGTCAAGGAATAAGTGTTTGCATGGCGATCATGTATAGCTCGCCTATTGAACTGTCATGGCCTCCCCAAAAACATGTGACATGCATCCATGGGGATGATATCATAGAGTATCTCATCATGGTAGCTCTCAATCTTGAACTTTACTAGGCATTGTTCATTGACCAAAACTTTGTGGTCTTTCTACAACCAGGCAATCCGATATGGATGCGGGTGCCTTTCCCTCTTCAGCTTCAAATTTGTGACCATCTCTTCTGACACCAGATTATCGGTGCTCCCACTGTCAATAATGACATCACAACATTTTCCTTCACACTTGCACCTTGTGCAAAATAGATTCTTCCTGCATTTAAGTTTGCTTTTTCTCGATCACGGGGCTCTCGAAATCACTAGGGCTTCTCCCTTTTAGCATCATCGAATGTTGATTGGGCCTCCTCATCTGCATGCACAACCCTTCCATGACCTTCTGGCCTTTTGTCTGCCCTTCCTTGGTGTTGTGGACATTCATAGGCTTGATGCCCTTCTTCACCACATTGGAAACATGTTCCTTTGAAACCACCTCTTCCAGATCCTTTTCCATATCTCCCTCATCCTCTACCTCTTTGATCACCACTATTTTGATCACGAGGGCGGTAAAAGTTATCATTCCTTTGGCTTCGGCTGGTACCCACCTCTTCACTTTTCTTTTCATCATCTATTCTTGGATTTTCCAACTGAATGGGTCATTTTCCACTACTTCCTCTTCTTCACTTTGATCTCATCTTCAATCCTTTCTTTCTTTCTCTCATTCAAATCTTTTGTTTCAAGCTACTTCATCTCTTCCACCCTTCTCAAGAGCAAACTGCATCACTCGACATCCTCATATGGTGGCCTCATATCGGTGATTAGGATTTGTTAACTGATCCTGAGACTTAGAAAATAACCCACAAACAAGAGAATAACTTTATTATTCAAAAAATGGAGCTTCTACATGGATCTCAAATCCCTAAGTTTTACAACACATGCAAGTTACAGAAAGCTACAGAATCACCCTTTCGCAATATGCAAGCTTGTCCCCAAAAAGTTACCCAAAAATTAGAAACCCACCCATAAATAGAGCTCCTCTTTAGTTTGGAGCCAAAATAACATTCAAATTTGAGTTTAGGCGGTTTGGCGCTGAAAAATTACAACTTGAAGTTCAAATTTCAAAAGAACATTTGCAATTGTATCTTCTAGAAAGTGCGCCAACTTCTTGGGGCCATAACTTTTGATTCGGGACTCCGATTCATGAACCGTTTGAACCGTTGGAAAGGTCTCGAAGTCAATAACGTACTCAAAATCTGCTATGCCAATTTTAGCAAGTTTTAGGGCTGATCTAGGAACTCTAAGTGCCTCAAATCTAACTCAGAAGATTTTTAGGTGCAAATCTAGGAAACTAAAATTGCAATATCTTTCCACCCAGGAATAGAAAATAAAAATTGTAAATTAGGAATTTCATTATGATGAAAAGGGCATCCAAAAATGTAAAAATATCTAAAAATTGAGAAACTTGAAATTTAACTATTTTTGGGTGATGCAAGATTTCCCTTACACCACTGGATGCTCTTGCATCATTCATCTACCGAAAGTTTTAGAGGTCCGCGTGATGATTTGATCATGCTATGATAAGTTGTGTTCTAACAGTATTTCTATGGGTTTTTTCCATGTTCCTAATTGAAGTTTATGTATTTTTGGTAATTTTTGTTCTTGTAGATGATTCTCTGTTAGTTGTTTTTGTTTGTGGATGCTTCTAGATCATCCTCTATTCTTGTTGTATGTTCGTGTTGATTGGTGTTATTGTGGTCAAATATTTTTCTTGGTATGTTTGGGTATTCATGTTCTTGGCTGACATGATGGTTATAATGTGTTGTGGATCCTTGAAGATTTAAATTTGAATGTTTGGTGCACCCATGGATATTGTTTTGGGTTGCATCATGATATTAGCTGATAGTGTTTGATCCACACTGAAAATTTATTTGTAAATTTGGGCCGACATTGTAAATATGTTTTATATTTTTGGCAGATAAGGTTGTTGATGTAATTTCATGTTACATATATATAAGAATGATTGTTTGAGTGAAGTTAGTGTGTATGAAGTGAATAAAACATAGGGAAGTGAAAGTGTGTGAATATTGATCTATTCATTCGATTGCAAATTAGAGTGAGAAGAAGTTTGAGTGAAGAGTGGAGAAGGTTTTATGTGCTTAACTGAAACTATAATCAGGCTTGTGTAGAATCTATTTTCTCAGTTCATACCCTGTAGATCTAATCTGTATTGTTGTGTATTGTTGGGTAGTGAGCCCTCTTGTATTTGAGTAGTGAACTCTAGGCAGTGTACCTGAATGCATGTTCATTCCCATTATTTTTCTTATACTTTTAATAGGGTATAATATTATGGACTAACATCCACCATGGTTTTTCCCCTAACAGGGTTTCCACATAAAAATCTTGGTGTTCTATGTGTTTCTAATGTGTTGATTGTTCATGGTTTACTATTCATTCATCAGATCTGCAATTAAGTTAAGTTTGAAAAGTTTAAATATTCTATGACAACTGATTCACCCCCCCTCTTAGTTGTTTTTCCTTGTTTTTCCAACAATTGGTATCAGAGCAGGTTCCTCTGAAGAAGTTGAAAATCTTGAGGTGATCTAAGACGACATCATACAAGAAGGACAGTCCTAGATTTGGAACAAACAACTCATTGTGGAAAACTAGGATGGAGTGTCATTTGAGGTGTATTGGTGAACCCTACTAGAAGATTACAAAGAAAAAATATGTTATTCCTTAGAATGGCCCTTCCACTACTGATGAGATTAAAGAGGCTGAGAATAATTTCAAGGCTATGGAAGCTTTGTTGAGTGCTCTCTTAGTTGTTTCTTCCTTGTTGTGAAGATTCCAATGCAATTTGTGTCATCATTGAGCTAAAGTGGTTCATGCTATTGAAGAACGAATGTGACAAATACTTGAGGTGATCTAAGACTGACATCATAGCAAGAAGAAAGACATTCAGTCCTGGAAGCAGATTTGAGGTGTAAGAGGGACAAACAACTCAAGGTGTCCTGTGGAAATATTTCTATGGAGGTGTGGATGATGTCATCATTGAGGTGTGAATTGGTGAACAGCCTGAATTGAAGAAAAGGATGAGTGGGTCATTGACAATGGATCCTCACATCATATGACTGGTGACAAAAGCAAATTTGTAAGTCTAGAGAAGTATGATGGTGGGATTGTAAGATTTGGAGATAACAATGCTTGTGTGATTTGCGACAGATGATCTATTTGTCTTAGTGGTAAGCATAACACTAATGATGTTCTTTATGTCAAAGGCTTGAAGCACAACTTGTTGAGTGCTGGAAAGATGGTGGACAAGGGTTATGATCTTTAGTTCAAAGATGGAAGATGAAGGATACTTGGAAGTCCTAGATTCGATGGAACAAACAACTCATTGTGGAAAACTAGGATGGAGTGTCATTTGAGGTGTATTGGTGAACCCTACTAGAAGATTACAAAGAAAAAATATGTTATTCCTTAGAATGGCCCTTCCACTACTGATGAGATTAAAGAGGCTGAGAATAATTTCAAGGCTATGGAAGCTTTGTTGAGTGCTCTAACAGATTCATAAATGATAAATGTGATAGGTCTAAAGAAAACTCATGAGATGTGGATGAAGTTGGAAACTTTGTATGAAGGAGATGTACATGTGAAGATGGCTAAGCTACAGAGTTTGAAAGGAGATTATGAAAATTTGAAGATGGGTGAAGATGAAAATGTTTTTTCTTTTATGCAAAGAGTAAATGAAATAGTGATGTGTATTAGATGTGTCAGTGGTACCTTGGATGAGGAAGAAATTGTAGCTAAAGTGCTCAGATCATTTCCTCCCTCCTACAAAGCAAAGGATCATGCTATTGAAGAAACCAAATCATTGACGAATGTGACAAGGGATACATTGATTGGTAAACTTGTTGCCTCAGAGTTGAGGAGCAAATTTGGTGAATCTGTTCCCAAGGCTGAAACTGCATTTAAGGCTACTATATTTGGAAGAAACAAGCAAATATATGATCCAGGAGAGAGTTCTAGAAAGACATTCAAGTATGAGGAAGAAATGAATCAACTTGAAGATGAAGAAAGAGAGGTAGAAGAGGTGGAAGCATTGATTGTAAAGAAAGAAGGTAGAGGACAAGGTAAGTATAAAGGGATGTTTCCTATTAAAAGTTTTTCTTGTAGTAAAATAGGTCATTTTGAATCAAGGTGTCCTAAAAGAGTTCCTAGGTCTAAGCCTTACAAATCTATATTTCAAAATAAATGCTATTTTTCTAAAGAAGGTGTGACTGATGATGAGTCTAATAAATTAAATGGAAATGAATATGATTGGTTTTTCATTGCTATCAAGGAAAATTTTCCAGTGGCTACTGAATCTGCTAAAGTTTAGAAAGATCTTACAGCCTGAATTGAAGAAAAGGATGAGTGGGTCATTGACAATGGATCCTCACATCATATGACTGGTGACAAAAGCAAATTTGTAAGTCTAGAGAAGTATGATGGTGGGATTGTAAGATTTGGAGATAACAATGCTTGTGTGATTTGCGACAGATGATCTATTTGTCTTAGTGGTAAGCATAACACTAATGATGTTCTTTATGTCAAAGGCTTGAAGCACAACTTGTTGAGTGCTGGAAAGATGGTGGACAAGGGTTATGATCTTTAGTTCAAAGATGGAAGATGAAGGATACTTGGAAGTTGTAGAAATGTAATTACTTTAGGTAAATAGACAAAAGGTAATATTTTTCACTTGAATGTTGCTAGTGAAATTTGTTTAGTTGCTCAAGTAGATGAAAGATGGTTATGGCATAGGAGGTTGTGTGATGTGAATTTTGATAACATTGTCAAAGTAAGTTCCACTCAAGCAGTAAGAGATTTGCCTAAGCTAGTCAATCCTGCTAACACAATTTGTAAAGAGTGCCAGATAGGAAAACAAACTAGAGTTTCTTTTCAGAGAAAATAATATCATTCAAATGGATTACTAGAGCTGGTACATACTGATCTATGTGGTCCTTCTAGAGTTAAAAGTCTTCATGGAGAAAAGTACTTTATACTGCTTATTGATGATTACTCTAGAATGATATGGGTTGCTTTCTTAAGAGAAAAATGTGAAGCATTAGAGAAGTTAAAAAATTTCAAAGCTATGGCAGAGAATGAGAAAGGTCTGAAAATAAAATGTTTAAGGTCAGACAAAGGTGGTGAGTTCACCTCCAGGGAGTTTAATTCTTTCTGTGAAGAGCATGGAATCATAAGACAATTATTTTCTCCCCGAACCCCTCAACAGAATGGAGTTGCAGAGAGGAATAACAAAACAATTCTAGATGATGCTAGAACAATGATGATTGAAGGAAATGTGCCTCACATCTATTGGAGTGAAGTTGTAAGTTCTACTGTGTACACTTTGTATTGGGTAAATGTAAATGGTAATTCTAGTAAGACTCCTTTTGTACTGTGGTTTGGTTATAAGCCTACTGTTAAATATTTCAAGATCTTTGGAAGCAAGTGTTACATCAAGAGAGATGAGGACATAGGAAAGTTTGATTCAAGAAGCAATGAAGGAATCTTTCTAGGTTACTATACTAAAAGCAAGGTCTACTAGTGCTATAATAGAAGATTAAGAAAAATGGTTGAGAGTGCAAATGTCAGAATTGATGAGAATTCTACTAAATCATCCATATACTATGGATATGATTTAGATGACTAGGAAGACATCACAAAAGAAAGGGAAGAATTCTCAAACACAAAATCAACTTCAAATTGTACCACATGTTCCAGTAAAACAACTTCCATTTGTTCCGATAAATCAAGGTAGTCAGGAAGTAGAGACAAGTGCAAGTGTAGAAGAAATAACAAAAGAATCAGAAGTTTGAGAGAATCCTAAAACTTTGAGGTATGTAAAACTAAATCATCCTAAAAATAAAATTATAGGAGACAAGAATAAAGGTGTGCAAACTAGAAGAAATATTGCAAAAGGAAGAACTGATGCAGATTGAGAATAATGATACATGGATACTTGTTCCCAGACCTAAAGATAAAAATGTGATTGGTACTAAATGGATCTTTCAGAATAAGCTGAATGAACAAGGTGAAGTGGTCCAGAATAAAGCAAGACTGGTATGTAAAGGGATGGAAGGTATTGATTTTGAAGAAACCTTTGCCACTGCTGCCAAAATTAAATTTCTAAGGTTATTTCTTGCTTATGCTACATATAAGAACTATAAATTCTACCAAATGGATGTGAAGTCAACTTTTTTGAATGGTGAGCTAGAAGAAGAAGTATATATTGAACAACTAGATGAATTTGAATTGACTGATAAGGAAGACATGGTTTTCCGATTGAAGAAAGTTCTATATGGACTCAAGCAAGCCCCTAGAGCCTAGTATGCTAGACTGGATAAATATTTACTGAAGCTTGGATTCAATGAAGGTACTGCTAACATCAACTTGTATATCAAATTGGATCATGAAAAAGAGTTAATTATTGAGGTCTTTGTTGATGACATTATTTTTGGAGGAGATGATAATCTATATATGAAGTTTTTTGATGAACTGAAGAATGAATTTGAGATGAGCATGATTGGAGAGATAAAGTTATTTCTGGGATTGCAAGTTACTCAATTAGATAAGGGGATCTTTATATCTCAATCCAATTATGTGAAAGAAATACTAAAGAAGTTTGGCATGGAAGACTCAAAACCTGTTGGTACTCCCATGGTAACCGGATGCAAGTTCACTCAAAATGATGATTCTCCTAAGGAAAATCAAACAAGATATAGGTCAATGATTGGTGGATTTTTCTACTTAACTCAGACTAGACCAGACATTATGAATGTTGTATGTATGGTTGCTAGATTTCAGGCTGATCCAAAAGAGTCTCATGTGATTGTTGTAAAGAGAATCTTCAAATATATGAAAGGAAAAATTGACTTTGGGCTTTGGTATCCTAAGGATGATGATCTCAATTTGAATGCAATATATATGAAATGGAAAAATTGACTTTGGGCTTTGGTATCCTAAGGATGATGATCTCAATTTGAATGCATATACTGATGCAGATTGGGTAGAAGATGTAGATGACATGAAGAGTACTAGTGGTGGTGCCTTCTTCCTAGGGAAGAAGCTAGTGTCTTGGTTGAGAAAAAAATAGAATTCCATTTATCTATCTACTATTGAGGTAGAGTATATTGTTGTTGCAAATAACTGTACTCAAGTGATGTGGATGAAATAAATGTTGAAAGATATCATAGTAGTATATGATGAACCTATTTCCATATTCTATGACAACTCAAGTGCAATTAACATATCAAAGAATCTGGTGCTACACTCTAAGACCAAACATATATCAATCAAGTTTCACTTCTTGAGAGAAAAATTGAATGAGAAAGAAGTCATACTGGAGTATGTGCCTACCAAAAAATTGATTGCAAACATTTTCACCAAGCCATTACCAAAGGATACTTTTGAGTATCTCATAGGGATGCTAGGGGTAATTACCCCTCCTGATATGAACTAAAGATGCATTTACTTGCATCAATTTGTGTGCTTCATAGATATTTCCTGATTCAAATTGATGTTTATGTGGCTACTACTCAGGGGGAGTAGTCAGATGTGTAGATATGTGGTTCAAAGCTTGTATGTGGGAAGATAATGCTTATCTTTTCCATTGATGTCAAAGGGGGAGAAGAGTCATGTGAAAAACTATTGCTTATCTGAGAAGATAGTCTTGTGGGGAGAAGATCATGCATAAGAGGTTAAGGAAGAAGAGTCAAAATCTAAGGGGGAGTAAGTGTTGATTGAGAGTTGGGTTCATGGTGTTTTTCACATCATGTGTTGCCATCAATTCCAAAGGGAGAGATTGTTGGATGCTATGGTTGTGTTGCTGATATGTGGTTGTCATTAATGTCAACACTATTAGTATTATTGTATTGAAGGTTGTATATGTCGAGGATATTGAGAAAATTGTTAAAGGAAGAGTTGCAAGTTGCCAGTGGAATAGTGAAGGTCATGAAGGTGTCTTGTTCTATATGTTGAAGATCAGTTGTTGTGGACTAAATCATTTAGTGCCGAGAGTATCTAGTTCATCTACCAGAAGTTTCAGAGGTCCGCGTGATGATTTGATTGTGCTATGATCAATTGTGTTCTAACAATATTTATGTGGGTTATGTCAGTGTTCTTGATTGAATTTTATGTGTTTTAGGTAATTTTTGTTATTTTGGATGATTCTCTATTAGTCCTTATTGTTTGTGGATGCTTCTAGATCATTCTCTATTCTTGTTGTATGTCTGCATTGATCAGTGTGCTCTTGGTCAAAGTTTTTTCTCGTTATGTTTGGGTTTTCATGTTCTTGGCCGACATGATGGTTGTAACGTGTTGCAGATCCTTGAATATTTAATTTGAATGTTTGGCATGCTTGAGGATATTTTTTTGGGTCGCATCATGATATTAGCTGATGGTGTTTGATCCACATTGAAAATTTATTTGTAAATTTGGGCTGACATTATAATATGTTTTATATTTTTGGCAGACAAGGTTGTTGATGTAATTTCATGTTGCAGATATATAAGAATGATTGTTTGAGAAAAGTTAGTGTGTATGAAGTGAAGAAAATATAGAGAAGTGAAAGTGTGTGAATATTGATCTATTCATTCAATTGCAGAGCAGAGTGAGAAGAAGGTTTTATGTGCTTAACTAGAATTGTAATCAGGGTTGTGTAGAAGCTATTTTCTCAATTCATACCTTGCAGATCTAATTTGTATTGCTGTGTATTTTTTGGGTAGTGAGCCCTCCTGTATTTGAGCAGTGAGCTCTAGGCAGTGTGCTTGAATGCATGTGCATTCCCATTATTTTTCTCATACTTTTAACATGGTATAATATTGTGGACTAACATCCACCATGGTTTTTCTTCTAACATGGTTTCCATGTAAAAATATTGGTGTTCTCTACGTTTTTGATGTGTTGATTGTTCATGGTTTACTTTTCATTCATCAGATTTGAGATTAAATTAAGTAAATTTTGAAAAATTTAAATATTTTGTGACAACTGATTCACCCCCCCTCTCAGTTGTTTGTCCTTTTTTTTCCAACAAATACAAGTGCAATTAACATTTCAAAGAATCCAGTGATGCAATCAAGGACAAAGAATATATCTATCAAGTATCAATTCTTAAGAGATAAATTTGTGGAGAATGAAGTAAAACTTGAGTATGTACCTATGAAGGATCAAGTTGTCGATATATTCATGAAGGCTCTTCCTAAAGATATTTTTGAGTATCTCTAGGAGAAGTTAGGGGTCATTTACCCTCCTTTCTTGAACTAGATGCATATGGAGATGCATTAGTCTAGTGGATGTATAGATCTCTATTTCTTTTGGATTGATGTTTTGGTGTCTACCTCTAAGGGGGAGTAGGTGGTGTCATGTCATACATTGTTATGTGTTTTCATTGAAAGAGTTTTATTTCTTAAAGGGGAAATCAATGTAAAATATCATTTTCCTTTTCCATTGATGTGAAAGGGGGAGAGAAAGATGTGAGAAGAGAGGAAGATGTGAAAATTTTATTAGGAGAAGAGTATCTACTAAGGGGGAGAAATTAAAAAGAAAAATCATGGAAAGTGTGTTCAAAGTTGTGTTGTCTTTGCTGGTTTTTTCACATTATGTGTTGCCATCGATGACAAAGGGGGATATTGTTGCAAGTATGAAGGTGTTGTCATTGATGTCAACTAGCTAACTAGTTAGCAACTAGTTGTTGTTGTCATTGATGTCATGGATGTAGGTTATTGGCAGTATATGTTGAGGATACTGAGATAATTGTAATGAAGAAAGGTCGTAGGTATTTAGTGGTTGCTTTAGGTTTTGCTCTAGGATTTTCTCATATGTTTGTGTAGTTAAAATATGTTTATCATAGTTTTTGGAAGCTTATATATTCAGATTTTGGGGTTTTGGATCATTGTACAATGCATTATGTTCATCAGTTGTGAACAATGTTTTTCTATGTATCTGGCTGAGGTCTGGGAGAAATGTAGTTGCTCCAAATTTCTTCATGTTTGAGTCTTATGGCTTGCAATTTTTAGGATAAGTTCTTGGGAATGCTTTCAAGTTAATTTTGTTATTTGGAAAGATTGGATCGTGTTAAGGTTGCATGTGCTTAATTGATTTATTTATTTTACACTGGTTTGGCTAACCTTGTGTTTAACACTACTTTCAAAGCTTATGGAAGTGTGTTGAAGCATTTTTTTGGGTCACCCTCATTCTAATTCCACTATAAAATATTTTGACATCAACCTAATTTAAATTTGTAAATGAAAATGGCGTGTGAATGACTTTGGATATGTTTCAAAGTTGAAGATGGTATAAACACAAGATGAGATACTGGTGACAGGTGTGCAAAGAAATAGAGAAATTTAGATGCAAGATATATGCAAAATAGAGTGTGTGGTTGAGCAAATCAGTGTGAAATCTTGTGGTGATTTTTTAGATGTAGTGAGCTGAAGGTGTACTCTATCATTCATGCATGTGTGCAAGTGTTTGAGCAAGATGTGGAAATATCTATTTCATTGATATTGTCTTCTCTTTGTAACAAATCTCTTCTATCTTCTTTGTATCTATGTGGAAGTGAGTCCATCAGGTGGTTAACCCTTGTTGGATAGTGAGTCCTGATTTATATAGTGAGTCATGTTTTGGCAGTGAGCCTTTGTAATCAATATTTGATATTCTCTATATTGTGAGATAATCCTCATCATGTTTTTTCCCTTATTGGGTTTTTCACGTAAATCTAGTGTTATTGTGTATGTGTGATGTTTTTCAATTTCTTCTTTTGCACTTAATGATTAATCATATTAGTAGAGTAAAGGATTTGTGATTGATCTAATTTTCAGTGGAATTTTTTAAAGGATTGATTTGTTACAACTAATTCACCCCCCTCTTAGTTGTCTTGTTCAAAAATTGGTATAAGAGCTTGGTTCCTTGGAGAAGAGCTTAATCGCTTAAGGAAGGTCTAGGATGGTGAACATCACTTTTGAGTATCCTATGTTTTATAAAACTAATTATGCTATTTGGAAAATACAGATGGAAGGATATTTGGAGTATTATGGATATGATGTTGAGAAAGCTTATAAGATTGTTTACACTCCTCTTGCTAATGGTTTGAGTACAGCTAATGAGATCAAGGAACATGAAGAAAACAATAAGGTGAATTTCATTCTAAATAATAGTCTTTCACATTCCAAGTTGATTAAAGTTTAAAATTTGAAGATTGCTAAAGAAGTCTGGGATGCTTTAGAAAAGATGCATGAAGGAGATAAAAAGGTCAAAGAAGCAAGGTTGCAAAATTTGGAGGCACAGTTTGAGATCCTGCATATGTCCGAAGATGAGAACATTAAATCCTATTTACAAAGAGTGGATGAGTTGGTATGTGGAATTCGAGGACTTGGTGCTATAGTAGATGAATCCAAGATTCTGAAGAAGATTCTTAGAACTCTCCCTGATGCATATAGTGCAAAGGTATCTGTTACTAAGGAATTCATAGATTACAAGACTTATAATAAAGATCAGTTATTGGGAACTCTAATATCTTATGGGATGAGAAAACCAAATTTGAGAAATAGATCCAAATCAGAAACTACTTTCAAGGCTACAAGAGTTGAAGATCCGGATAAAGAGAACCTTGATGAAGTAGAAGCTATCTTTGTGTGAAGGATGAAGAAATTCTTTAGTAAGTATGAAGGTATATTACCCTTTAAATTCTTTAGTTGTGGAGGAATATGTAATTATGCTTTGAGATTTCCAAAAAGAGCTAAGAAGAATAAACTACATAGATTAAGCAAAGGTAAGAAGATCAATAGAGCATACTATGTGAATGAAGATCTTAGTATTTCTAATGAAGAATCTTATTGCATGGAGATTTAAATGATTATGAATGCTTGTTCTTGGATATAAAAAATGAACCTACTTTTGCTAAATTTGAAAGACAGGTGAAGGAAAGTGCTTCAAAGAAAGTTGAAGATACTGTAATTTCCACTCTTCATGCTAAACAAGAAAATAATTAATGGGTTATTGATAGTGGTTGTTCACATCACATGACTAGTGACAAGATTAAGTTTGTTAAACTTGAAAAATATGATGGAGGCTTAGTTATGTTTGGAGATGATACTGGTGCTAAGATTTGTGGGATAGGTTCAATAATTTTTGATGGCAAGCATAATACTGATGATGTCTACTATGTTAAGGGCTTAAGGCATAATCTCTTGAGTGTTGGATAGATGTGTAGTAAAGGATATAATCTTGTATTTTAGGATGAGAGATGTGAAATTGGGAAAGGATCTGGATTAGTGATTTCTGTAGGAAAGAAGTTTGAAGGAAACACATATCAACTTAAGGGTGATGAAGGACGTTTCTTTATGAATTAGATTAATGACAGTTGGTTATGGAACTAGAGAATGTGTCATATTAATTTTGATAACCTGGTGAGGATCAATGTAGTGCAAGATGTAAGAGATTTATTGATGATTACAAAGCATGTTAATACTATTTGCAGGAATTTTCAGTTTGGAAAATAAGCGAGAAACAACTTCAAGTCAAAGGAACAATCTACTACCAGACTATTGGATTTGATTCATACAAATCTTTGTGGTCCTACAAGAGTCAAAAGTCTACAAGTTGAAAGGTAATTTATACTTTTGATTGATGATTACTCTAGGTATATATGGGTTACTTTTCTTAGAGAGAAATTTGATGCATTAGATAGATTCAAGACATTCAAAGCTATGGTAAAGAATGAAGTAAATTTGAGAATAAAATGCTTGAGGTATGAAAGAGGCATTGAATTCACCTCCCATGAGTTTAATATGTTTTGTGAAGTTAATGGAATAAAAATATAGTTATTTGCTCCTAGAACTCCTCAACAGAATGGAGTTGTTGAAAGAAAGAACAAAATGATTCAAGAAGTTTCTAGATCAATGATTACTGAAGGTGGTCTACTAGAAGTTTAATAAAGAGAAGCTATTCACACTATTTTTTATGTGTTCAATTGAGTTCAAGCAAAGGCTAATAGTACTAAGATCCCCTATGAGCTATGGTGTGGAAAAATTCCTATTGTTGAGTATTTCAAGGTGTTTGGAAGCATATGTTATATCAGAAGGGATGAAGAAAATTTAGGGAAGTTTGATGCTAGATGTGATGAAGGTATCTTCCTTGGATATTATACTAGAAGAAAAGCTTATAGATGTTTCAATAAAAGACTGGGAAAGATTTTAGAAAGCACAAATGTCAAGGATGATGAAGTAATGAAGAATTCAATTGAAGTTGATAGATATGTATTTGATGAACCTGATTGTATAGAATTTGAAGAAGTTTTGGAAGAAAAAGAAAAGTAAGAAGAAGAAGCTCTAGTGGTGTCCCTAAAGACACCTAAATATATGTAAAAAAATCATTCAAAAGACCAAATCATTGGAGATAAGAGGAAAGGAGTATTGACAAGAAGTAGAGCTATTACTAATGGTGGGATAAATATGTGTTTACTTTCTGAGGTTGAACCGAAGACCGTAAGTGAAGTATGTAAAGATGAGCATTGGATGGAAGCTATGAAAGAAGAACTTATGCAGTTTGAGAAGAATAAAAATTGGAAATTGGTCCCTAGACCGGTAGATTAAAAAAATAATTGGATCAAAATGGGTATTCAGAAACAAGTTAAATGAGAACAAAATAGTTAGAAATAAAGCAAGACTTGTGTGTAAGGGCTACTGACAAGTAGAAGGTATAGATTTTAAGGATAATTTTTCTCTAGTGGAAAGAATGGAAGCTATCAGAATGTTTTTAGTATTTGTTGCTCATAAAGATTTCAAGGTCTATCAAATGGATGTTAAGTCTGCATTCTTGAATGGTGAGTTAGAGAAAGAGGTCTACATGGAACAACTGGAAGAATTTTAGTTGTCAGATCAAGTGAATATGGTTTACAGATTGAAGAAGGCTTTTATATTGATTGAAACAAGCTCCTAGAGAATGGTATGGAAGGTTGGATAGATATTTGATTCATTAAGGTTTCAACAAAGGTATGAAAATAGTAATATGTATCTTAAAATGGAAAATGGAAAGATATTGATAGTGGTTGTATATGTTGATTTTTGTTGAAGAGATGCAAAAAGAATTTAAGAAATCTATGTTTGGTGAGATGAATTTATTTCTTGAGGTACAAATTAATCAAACAAAGAAAGGGACCTTTATTTCATAGTCAAAGTATGTAAGAGAAATGTTGAAGAAGTTTGGGATGGATGGTTCCAAACTGGTATGCACTCCTATGGTGACTAGTTGCAAATTGAGTAAGGATGATGATTCACCTAAGGCTGATCAGAGCAAGTATAGATCTATGATTGGTGGATTGTTGTATTTAACTTCTACTAGACCAAATATCTTGCATGCAATTTGTCTTGTGGCTAGATTTCAAGATCCTAAAGAAACACATGTTGTTGTTGCTGTTGTTGTTAAGAGGATATTTAGATATTTGAATGGTACTCCAAATTATGGATTTTGGTATCCTAAGGATATTTTTACACTAAGTGCTTTTATAGATGTAGATTGGGCAGGTTGTGTAGATGATAGAAAAAGTACAAGTGGTGGTGCATTCTTTCTTGATTGCAAATTGGTGGCTTGGTTAAGTAAAAAGCAGGATTCACTTTCCTTATCCACTAATAAAGTTGAGTATATTGTTGCTGCATCTTGTTGTACATAGGTTTTATGGATGAAACATACATTGCAAGACATTAGAGTAATGTATGATGATCCTATTTCTATCTTCTATGATAATACAAGCGCAATTAAAATTTCAAAGAATCTAGTGATGCACTCAAGGAAAAAGCATATATCTATCAAGCATCACTTTTTGAGAGAAAAGATTATGGAGAATAAATTAAAGCTTGAGTGTGTGTTGATGAAAGATCAAATTGCTGAAATATTCATGAAGGCTCTTCCTAAAGATACTTTTGAGTATCTCCAGGAGAAGTTAGGGGTCATTTCCCCTCCTTTCTTGAACTAGATGAATATGAATATGCATTAGTCTGGTGGGTCTATGGATCTATTTTTCTTTTGTTTTGATGTTTTGGTGGCTTCCTCTTAGGGGGAGTAGGTAGTGTCATGTGTTGTCATTAAAAGAGTATTTTGTTCTTAATGTCAAAGGGGAAATCAATGTAAAATATCTTTTTCCTTTGCCATTGATATAAAAGGGGGGGAGAGAGAGTATCATGTGAAAATTTTATCTACTAAGGGGGAGAAACAAAAAGTAAAATCATGGAAAGTATCTTCAAAGCTATTGTGATGTCTTTGATGGTTTTTTCACATCATGTGTTTCCATCAATGACAAAGGGGGAGATTTTTGTAAGTATGAATCAAGTATGAAGGTTTTGTCATTGATGTCGACTGGTTAACCGATTATCAACTGGTTGCTATTGTCATTGATGTCATGGATGCAAGTTATTAGTTGTATATGTCGATGATATTGAGAAAATTATAATGAATAAAGGTTGCAAGTATTTAGTGGTTGCTTTGGGTTTTGCTTTGAGGTTTTATCCTATGGTTGGGTGGTTCAGATATGTTGATCATGGTTGTTGGAAGTTTCTATATCTAGGTTTAGGGGTTCTGGATCATTGTACACTGCGAGTTATGTTCACTAGTTATGAACTGTGTTTTTCTGTGTATCTAGTTGAGGTCTAGGATAAATGTAGTTGATCTAGATTTCTTCCTGTTCGATTATTATTGTTGGAATTGTGTGCCTCAATCTCACAAGTTGAAACCTCCGAGTAAGCATGGTCGCTATGACTATTGAGATGTCTAGCCGATCTGCTAGTTGATCCTAAACTATCGTTGTGACCTCTAGAATGTCTTGGTGATCAGTATAACCTGAATCTTCGTTGTAACCTTGGATAGTTGGAATGATGTTTCGGCGATGGTAGAAAGTCTGGCTGATATCGATGTGACCCTTGGTCTGTTTGGTCGATGCAGTAATCGGTATGACTTGTTCCTATTAGAATGTGTCCTAGCGATGCGAGATGTTTGGCTGACAGGATACTCTTATTGGATGTCGGGGAGACTCCTGGTGAGGGATGTCATCGGTGTGACTTGTTGTGTTCAGTGTGACCCTTTGCTAAGAGTGTTGGTCTAGCTAACGAGTCTGCTTTTGGTGTGAGTTGGGACTTCGGTGAAACCTTTCTCTGATGTATATTTTCTTGCCAATAAGATGTGAGTTGGTGCCCCTGTTGATTGCCGATGTGACTCTGGCCAATGATCTGTATCAGGGTGACTCAAGGAGAAAGATAGATCAGAGTAACATGAAGGCTCGTTGGAACTCTTAGAGAATGTGGAAGTCTCGCCGATGAGTGTATTGGACATCGATATGACTCCTTAACTTGTTATGACTTTCACTGAATAATGATAGTCTCGTCGATGGGAATGCTGATGTTGATGTGAGTTTTGAACATCGGTATGACCTCTCACCAAATAGTGATGGTCTTGTCAAATAGTGCTACATGTGGTGGTCATCAGTATGACGTCTTAGTGATGTGGTTTGTCTCGCTGACTATTTTTGAACTTGGTGTAACCTCTTTCCGATTGTGACGACTCTTGGCGATATCGACGGTTGGGCTTTGTGGAATCGGGGAGACATGGTTAGTGTCTCACCAACATGTGACATAGGGTGAACATTGTTGACCGATTGGAAGACTATCCTACATGGTGTGACTTGGACCTATCAGAGAGGGCAGAATATGAATTGTTTGTTGTGACTGTTTCTACGTGGAAGATGAACTATTTGTGAGGAAATGAAAAAAACTATGTTCTGGTGAATTTTTGTGTTCAATATAGGTGAGTGATAGAGTGAGGGCCAAGTGGCTAGCTGGAAGGCCAAGGCCATGAGGCCGAAATAGAGAAAAGAGAGAGGTAGGGTTATGCTACCAAAATATCTCCTGATCAAGAATCAAATGCCATGGTCCATCTCTCGTGTCAATTTGTACTATATATTGTTGAGGGTATTGTAATAGTGTGAAGATTGTTTGGTTTCAAAAGTTGATTAGGAAATGTACAGAGGGGGAGTTTGCTACTAGGATTGTTTCCAAAATGAACAAGATGTAATCTTTGAAAAGGCTAAGAGCTTGAAATAGTATTGTAACCTTTTGTTGCTGAATAATACAATGGCTCAAAATTTGGAGGGTGGGGTTTTTTACCTGAAAGGGTTTTCCCCACGTAAATCTATGTGTTTTGATTTTCTATCCTATCTTTCATCTGTGTTGGTTCTATTTCTAGAAACTGTTATTGCTTGCTGTTGAATTTGCATGTGCTTCTCTCAGAAGGATTAATGTGGGAAATGAACTGTGTTTTTTTCCTCTTTAGGACATAGTTGTATGTGTCTTTGAGGCAATCTAATCAAAATTAAAGTTACCAAAGGCACTATTGTTCTTGGAGGTTTCTCTTAGATTCCCTAAATTTCTCTTACAATTATGACTTTTGATTTTTAGGATAATCTATTGGGAATGTTTTCAAGTTAATTTTGCTATCTAGAAAAATTGGATCATGTTAAGGTTATGTGTTCTTAATTGAGTTATGTGTTTTATATAGGTTGTTGATGGTGTTTTCTGCATAACAACTCAAATAGAATATGGAAATCCTATCTCTCTTGAAAGGTAAATCTCTATCAGCAAGCCTCAAGAGATAACCCCAAGGTATCTAATGTTATGTCTTGACAATGCATAAACAACTCAACGATAAATGTGAAAATGCTGGTAATCACAAAGGGACCTTACTACAAGCAAGTACTGAATCTCAAAGCTTATTAAAATTTTCAATATGGTGATACGTGAAATCCTAAATCTAACCCAAATTCAAAATAAACAACAAAGGAGATAAGGGTTTTGAAGAGACTTCTAAGATTAATTCTAACCCTAAAATTAACAATGCAAATGATAAAACACTTGAAATGGACCAATCCCTCAGAAACTGATTCTCTCTTGACCCAGATGAATCTACAATCTTATAGAAATAGTGCAATCTTCTAAGGCATTAAATATTTTTAAATTATGAACATTCATCCAAAACAGCCCTATTGCAATTGAAATGAAAAAATATCCATAATTGAACTAAGCACACTGAATATAAAAGTCTAGGCTAACTTTGCAAAGCAACTAACAATCACCTAGCTACAAAAAGTATGGACTAGGGATTTCTATAAACACTTCAAGCATCAAACCATAAACACCATTGAATCAAATCTAACTCTAAATCTAACTTATGCCAATATTTCTCAAACAATCTCAAAAGATAGAACAACAAGAACCATGCAAGATAAGTCAACACAAGAGAGATCACCAAAGCACAATGTCTTCAATTGTATTGAATCATCCAATAATAGCAACAATTCCAGTGTTCTATTTCACAACACTTGCTCAAAATGAACTAACTCCTATCTCTAACTCTTACTACTTTGCTTAATTCACTCCAATGTAAAAACTATCTAGCCTTTACAAATGAGGCAAAATGCCATATTTATATAAACCCTTAAGATATGTCGGCCCAATTAGGTTTACAATAATAAATGACCACAAAACAAGTCAGCCAAGAGGAATTCAAAATAAAGTAAAATATGCATTAAATGCATGTACTCCATCTAGGTCGGCCTAGGATCTCCAACATAGCTCAGTCTAATGCATGTGAAGGAGGAAGAAGAATAATGGGGAAGCACAAATTTCGATGAGGAACTGTATTAACTACTCTCACCTTTGTCCTTATCTTGCCTCATCTTATCCTGCACCATCAAAAATATCTTCTCCAAGTTGGCTATAGGTAGAATAATAATACTTTAATTCTCCTTTCAATGGATTTAATGTCCTCTCTTGACTGCTTTACAAATTTATCCCAATCCACCTTCATGGTTTGATATTTATCCATTATTGAAATGTATGTGGCTGCATCATCTAATTGATGTTCAGTGATTGGGTCTTCATTGACTGGAGAATATACATCTCACCACCATTTTCTCAACTGCTCCAAGCTTAGATGTTTTGGCACAAACATTTTTCTTCCTGTCATAACTTCAAAGAAAGAAATGCATTTGTTGTAGATCTTAGTCAAGGTGTCCTCAATTTGTTTCCCCTACTTATACACCTTCTTTAAAACCTTTTTCCTTATTTGCAAAACTTCAAACCATTCCCAGGGTTTTGCAGCTTTGGGAGAAGGAAGAATCCCATCACTTACCAATTTTTCTTCAATGTATTCCATGATGGTTTTGGTGTTCTATAACAGGAGATCCACATCCTCCTTATCCTGAGCTAGTACATTCCTTAACCAATCTATTGATCTCATAGCATCTCCACCAGTTGGAAGGATTTCCTTGATAGCATTATCTCCCTTAGCTTGCACTCCCTGCAACCAGCTCATTGTGGCATGAGTAGTAGCTTTCATATTCTCCAACTTAGTTATTATTTCTTGTGGTAGGAAACTTGCAGTAGATGATGAGGAGCTGATGGATTACAAGGGTTTCATCAAGTATTGTAGATATATTTTAAGTTTATCATTATCCTTCTTTAATTCTTGCTTGGTCTACACCTCTTTCCTCAATCTACCCAAGATTACAGCACTAGAGCCTTCATATTCTTCAATCTCATGTTCCATGGAAGTAGGCCCTAAGTTGATAGTCTGTACACTATAGTCACTCCCAATCACATCATCTTTATTCTTATCAGGAGTAGGAGTAGCAATGTGAACCACCCTATTATTTGCTTCATCTCTCTTGATCCTAGAGATAACCCTAGATTTCTTCTTTGCTTTTACCTTTCCTATGTTTGCCAGTAATTCTTCCCAGTTGGGAGGAGTATCATCTACAACAATTTGGTTACTCTTTAACTCCTTGTCCAACCAACCTAGAACAATAGAATCCGATTTTACATTACCTTGTCCAACTGTATCCTATTGAACCCAGGGTACATCTTCATTCAAATCTTGTTTTTCAGGAACTTCTTCAACTTTATCTTCTTTTCTCTTATCATGCTCTTATTCTTCATGCACTGGTGGAGGAGTCCTAACTAGAATTTCCTCTCTCTAAGGAGGCCTATCCTCTTCATTTCCTATAGATGAATCCTCATAAGTCACTAGAGGAGACTGCAATACCTTCTCTATTTCTACTTTAGCATTGTAAAGTTCACCCTCTTGTAATTCTTCTTTCCCTTGATCTTGGTAATCCTCAGCATCTTTGGATTCACTTGGTACATTGTGAGTCTCATGAGAAGTTTAGGAGATGGAGTTCTTGATCTTCTTATGCACACCTATGTCTTCTCTCCTAAACTTTCCTTCTCCTTCTGTGACAATCTCACTATTCTTCTTCTCTTAGGCATAGAAACACTACCCTCTTTGCCTTCATTTTCAGCTTCATCCTTTGCAGATTTCTTTGTCTTTGAAATGTGTTTCCTTTTCTTAAAAATGGGCTTTCTTTGCTTCTCTTCCTATTCTACCTCCTCCACTTGAACATATTTAATCTTTATCTTGAAAGGGGAGCTCACCTTAGTCCTACCCTTAGGAACCTACTCAGTTGATTCCTCAGAAGTGGAATGAGACTCTAATTCTCCCATTAGATCATAGGTGCATTCCAAATCCTCACTTTCCAAATCACACATCTTGTGCTTGAGCCATAACTTAGTGTACTTGATCATTGGAGTCATGATCTATTCTTATTCTTTCTTCTCTTCCTCCAACCAATCTATTTCTCCAATTGGTTTATCCTTCATAGGTTCATAGTCATGGCCCTGAATCAAATTTCCATCACCTTCAACCTGATCTGGAATGGCCTTTATGTTGTATAGCTTGACTAAGTTCACTGGCAGCCTGGAGAACTTCTTTCTAATTTCATATTCATCATTGTTGTTGGCCTAATAATCCTCTATATCATCCTTATGACTATATTCCCTGTCGGCCTTCTTTTGTACCTCACCAGTCCTATCAAATATGGATCTCTTGGAATGGAAAGATAGACCTAGAGTACTCATTTCTTCTTTAGAAGCATGGGCCAAACTGATAGAGGGGCATGCCACACTACTACCTATCCTCAAAGGAAAATCACCACCAAACCCAGTCTTATGTTTATCCTTCTTAACAATTACATGGAAATCACAGATCTTCCTTGTAACCTCCAGAAGTATACTATGATATGTGGGATATCTAGGGAGTCTGTATGGAGCCCTCTAACAACCATCTATTCTGATATATGAAAAGGTTGGAAACTAGATAAACTAAGCTCCAAACCTCTTGATTAACTCCTTAGCATTATTTGAGATTTGAACATGCTTTTCACCTATAATACCCTAGTGATGTACATGGTGAATGCATCATTCACCCTCCTATAGCTTGAGCTTCCTAGGTGTAGCTATGGATAAACCTCATAAATTACATCCTACCCAAACATACCCCTTGTGCTTAGTCCTTTGTATGGATGGAACCTTGCAAATGCATAAACCAAGTAGGAGGTCATTGTGAGTCTTTGTCTATAGGAAATTGCACATTTTTTCATGTATCATTGCACTTATAATTCCTATCCAATGGTATTCAATATTCTGCTTCATCCTTACAATGACATGGAACATCCAGTTTTCAAACACTCCTACATGTGCAGTTTTTTGCACATACGCCCTGTTGGAGGCAGTGACCCTTTTTCGCTTTGATTTTTAGTTTTTTGGCCCTTTCTTTTGGGGTGTTGTCTTATTTTGGGCATGTGCTTAAAAGTTTATTTTGATTGCCTAAGTGCTTCCCCTGGCTGTGCTTTGAAAATCCTAAGTTCTGGATGAAGTTCAGGTTTTGACCCTGATTCGGGATTTTCTGCCCTGGTCGGATTTTCCTGGATCTCGCTTAGATTCTGACTGTGCATCATGGTTCGGGGATTCTTGGACTTCGCGGATTTCCACGTGGGCTAGATTTTCCTAGATTCCACCCTGTCATTGGCTTCCCGGGTTTGAGCTGAGGAGTGCTTTCTTGCGATTGATTGACTTTGTTTTGAGGTGTTCGGGTTTGAATTGATCAATTTGGTGGTGGTTTCTTGTGTGTTCTTGCCTCTGCTCTTTGTGGACACCATTGGGATTTGCATTTGCTGATTTTGAGATTGACTCCCACTTTACAATGGTATGTGTCTAGTTGCTTTTCTTTGAATTGAATTATGAATGGTGCGTTGATATTATGAGAGCCTATGGGATTTGAATTCCTACGTATTTGATTATTTCATGCTAGGGTTGTTCAGTATTGCATCATTTTTTATCTCCCAGATGAGTTTTGAGCTCATTTGTCTATTTACATTTTGATGAATCTTTCATGAGAGTAATGAGTAAACCCTAGTGATGACTTAGCAGTTAAACAATTGAATTGTGATCTTACCTGTGCAATAATGGCAGATAAGTAAGGTTTTAAACATAGGGTAATGCCATTTTAGGTTATTTCATCTTAAAATAGGCATGAAATGCAAAGAAAATCCATGAGAGGTCCATCCCTGACCGGTCCCAAGTTAAACCTTTCAAAATTTTGCATTGGTTTGGTGTCTGGATGAAGTCGAGACTCTCTGTCCCTTCCAAATCTTCTTTCGCTGTAACCTTTCAAATTCGGTGAGATGTCATATCGATCACCCTATATTTCGCTGATAAGCCTTCCTAAGTTCATATTGGATTTCTGTTATAGTATCGTTCCTCAGACTGATAAAGTCTCATGTGTTAGTCACTAAGACAAAGAGGATTCGTCGAGACCTCACCCTGTAAGAAAATATCTCATTGATATACATTTTCATATGCCTTTGGCAAGACAAGTCTTAGTCGGCAAGAGGTCATAGCAGAATTCACTAGTTATACCGATACTCATTAGCTTTGCTTAGACATCAATCCTTCGGCGAGACCTTTCGCCGAGCTCATTTCACTTTCATTGAGCTCTATTCTTTTCAGTCACTAAGACCTTGCTAAGTCGCCAAGACCTTTTGGCGAGCTCACATCTCTTACTGAGACCTGCGCTTTCAGTGTGACTACCAGTGGTTGCTAGGACCTTATGGTGACCCCCTTTCATCCTTGGTGAGCCCAGATCTTCTTTCGCTAAGACCACATGTTGTTGACAAGAGGTTATGCTGATGGGACTTCATATCTCTGAAACACTGTGCGATTAGTGAGACCTCTGGCCAAATTCCAACCTATCACTGGTCGCCAAGACACCGCAACTTCGCTGATACCTCATATTGAAGAATTTTAAGTCTGGCCGAAGTGTTTACAAGGACCCAAAAGTTGGTGAGACAAAGAGGATTCACCAAGACCTTACCCTGACTACCCCTTGTTCATATCAGTGCATTTCCTATATCACTTCTTTATAGGGACATTACACCAAAACCACCAGGTCTTGCCGAAACCTATTCTAATGACATCCTTCGGCGTGACTTCACGGAAGTTGTCATGACGTCTCAACAGATGACTAACTCTTACTGAAGCCTTCGTTCTCAAATATCTCCACTCGTTCAAAAAATTTCATTAACTACGAATTTTCGTTGAGCCTGAATTTCTCTGAAATTTGGCGCCTCTCTAATTTCCCGAAATTCCTCTTTGGCTCATTCTTCGTGGGAATCCGTCTTGGGTAAATTTTCTTGAAAGTTGATGAAATGTAAAGGAATATGGAATAGCATGATGTGTTAGTGATTTTCAATGTATTTTATGGTTTATTCATGCTATCTTATGATGTCTTGTGTGATATGTTGATTGAAAATGATCAGGTTTAATGATTAAGTAGATGTTTCTTGGTTATTTTGTTGGAATCCAATTGGTCTAGAATTTCCTGAAATTCATCTTTGGATCAATTTTTGTGGATGGCTTTGAAACCTGAAATTTTTTGTGATCATTTCATATGATCTTTAATAGTGCCTCGGTTGCATGAGGTTCATTCTAACAGCATTTTGATGAATTAAACCCTCCCTTTCCTATGGTTTTTACTATGTTTTTGTGTTGAGTGTAGGCTGAATCGAGCAAAGTATCAGTTGGTTCCTCATTGTCTGATGTAGAGAGGATTAAGTTGGACATTAAGAGCAAGGTCCCTAAGAGTAAAATCACTTCTATCTGGTCAGAGGTGACTAATACAAACGTTGGCCTTTGGAACTATGATGAGTTTAAAGAAAGAATGGCGGCTAAGGATCCTCCTTTGGTGGCTAGAAGGATGATGGAATCAGGCTTGTCCCATGTAGCTAGTTTCCCTTCTACGATGCCGTGTTATGAGCTAGTCCTAGAGTTTTCAAGGCACCATGATAGTGATACACAGAGGATTATTGGTCCTCAGGGGAGAGTTGTTGCAAATCTCAACCCGGTCTCCATTGCCCAAACCTTTGATATGCCAGATAGGTCTCATGTGGTGGGATTCACCATTGAGGTAGCTCAAGAGTTCTATGATGATCAGACTATGAAGTCATAGTAGCTTATCAATTCTTGGCTAGAGAAGCCCAAGTAGCTGTTCTGAGAAAAATTCAAGGAGTACTATGATGCCATCACATTTCTTAGCAGGGTGGTTGGATTGAAGAGTGCTGGTACATTTGAGAATTGGATGTGCCATGCGATTGTAAGGATGGAACAAGAGAAAATTAACTATCATTGGGTAGGGGTCATTAGCCAAGTAATTCACAAGCACTTGACCAATGTATTGCAAATGAAGACCTTCACAATGACCTCCTATTTGGTCTAAGCACTTGCTAGATTCCATCCCTACAAGGGATTAGATACAAAGGGAATTTTCTGACAAGATATTATCTATGAGGTTTACCCTCAATTGTATTTAGGGAGCTCAGACTATAGGAGGGAAAATGATGCATTTACCATGCATATCACCAAGATGTTTCAGGAAGCAGAGCATGTCAGGATTTTGGACCTGGCTAAGGAAATCATCAAGAAATATGGGGCATGGTTCATTCAATTCCCAAGTTTCTCCTACATCCGAATTGACGGCTGCCAGAAGGCTCCATATAGACTTCCAAGGTATCCCATTGATCACATTATCTTGTTGGAAGTAACTAGACAGATTTGTGACTTTGATGCTATCGTCAAAAAGGCCAAACACAAGACAAGATTTGGTGGATATTTTCCCCTAAGGTTTGGCACTAGATAGGTTTGTCCTTCCATTAGTTTTTCCTAGGCTTCAGAGGAGGAATTAAGTGCCCTTGGTCTGTCTTTTCATTCTAGGAGATCAAGGTCTGATATTATAGGAGAAGCTCAGAAGAAGGCTAGTAAAGAGTATTGCCATAAGGTAAATTTGGAGGACTAATGGGCCAACTACAGTGATGAATTTGAGGTTAGAAAGAAGAAATTATCTTGCCTTCCATTTGAGTTAGTTTGATTATACAATGTGAAGGCAGTTCCTGATCAATTGGAGGATGATGGGAACTTGATCCAAGATCATGCTTATGAGGCCATTAAAGATAGACCAATTGGTGGTGTGGACTAACTGGAGGAGGAAAAGATAGAATTGAAACAACTAATGGATCCAGTTCTCAAATTCCCTAGGATGTGGCTAAGGCATAAGTTGTGGGAGCTAGGAAATAATGGTGTATAGTACATCCATACTCTAATGGGAGATTTGGATCCCCACTCAACCTCTGAGGAATCTACCGACCAGGATCCCAAGGGCAAGGGTAAGTTGGATTCTCCATCCAAGGTTAGGATTAAAGGTGTTCAAGGAATAGAGGTCCAAGAAGTAGAAAAATAGAGGAGGCCAAAGGCCAAGAAGAGGACAAAGACTAAGAAGTCTGAGCAAAAAGAGACTGAAAATCAGGATCCTGAAGTGGATGTGCCAATGCCCAAGAGGAGAAGAGTCATAAAATTGTTAGAGAAGGCAAGCTCCAAGGTAGGGGAGGAAGAAGCTACCCCTCTAGTGATAAATCTTGAAAGTTTAGGGGAGAAGGCCAAGGTGTATACAAGGAGGTCTAGGACTCCTCCCAGGGATAGTATACTTGAAGCAGATCTCCCTCCGGTGGTTTCTCATGAGGAACAACATGATGATATGCCTTCTACTCATGGAGCTCAAGGTAGGCCTAGTGAGTCAGAGGATGTTGAGGATCATCCATATACTAAAGGTGAGGAATTCCATGAAAGTGATCTCCATAGTGCTGAGGCAGAAATTGAAAAGATAATGTAGTCCCCTATGGTTGCACATGCAGATTCCCTTGTTGGAACTGAAGAAGTCCATCCACGAGAACAGGAAATAGTGAAGGTTACCTCACTTGATCAAGAAGAGCATGCTAAGGAGAAGGAAAGTAAGATCGATGAAACTCCTGAGAAGCAGAATTGGGATGAGGAAGCACCAAAAGATCAACAGGAGGAGAAACAAAGTGAGGTGCAATTGGAATCTGTTGTCCCTGGATGGCTAGACAAGAAGATAAAGATAAAACAAGTTGTTGTGGAGGATAGGACACTGAATTGGGATGCACTACTAGCCAAAATTGGAAAGGATAAAGGTAAGAAGAAGGCTAGGGTGATCTCGAGGATTGAAAGGGATGATGCTCATGATAGAATTGTTCACATTGCCACCCTTGCTCTGGATAAAATTAGAGATGATGTGGTTGGAAAGGACTACAATGTTCAGACTTTCAATCTAGGACCTACATTAGTCGAGCAAGACATTGAGGATTATGAGGGATCTAGTGCAGCTATTGTGGGAAGATTGAGGAAGGAAATGAAGACCAAATAGGAGCTAAGGAAAGAAAATGAAAATCTCAAGAAATGCTTGGAAGAATTAATGAAGCCCCTACAATCCATTAACCATTCTTCCTCTGCCACAAATCATCTACCTCAAGAGACCATAACCAAGCTAGAAAAGATGAAGACTTCCACCCTTGCCACTATGAATTGTTTGAGAGGGGTGCAAGTAAAGGGTGATGAAGCTATTAAAGAAATTATGTCAACTGGGAAAGATGCTATCATGGAATCTGATTGGTTGAAGGCGGTGTTGGCACAAGATAAACAAGATACAGATCTTCTTCTACAGAAAACTAGAACTATTATGGAGTACACCTGGGACAGGTTGGTGACTGATAGGATCCTTCATTCTTCTAGAGCTACCAAACCATGGGAGTGGTATGAGGCATTGCAGATCAGGTAGAAGGTGTTGAAGAAGATTTAAAAATAAAGGAAGTAGATTGATGATACCCTAGCTGGTGTCTACAATGGATCCATTGCCTTCTTTGAAATTATAACTGGAAGAAGGAAGATCGTGCCCAAATATTTGAATCTGGAAAAGTTGAGGAAGTGGTGGCATGATGTTTACACACCACTTGATGGTGGTTCTATCTTAGAGCACCAGTTGGATGATGCGGCCACCTACCTTGTAGTTATTGACAAATACCTAGCGTATAAGGTGGATTGGGATGAGTTGGTCAAATAGCCAAGAGAAGAGATTGTGTCTATTGTGAATCAACTTAGTGTTCTGCCCCTACCACCAGTAGCTGACTTGGATGGGGAGTTCTTGAAAGTACGTGAAGAGCTAGATCAGAACAAAGATAATA
Organism: Sequoia sempervirens; assembly: GCA_007258455.2. NCBI lineage: Eukaryota > Viridiplantae > Streptophyta > Pinopsida > Cupressales > Cupressaceae > Sequoia > Sequoia sempervirens. Next base: position 446,094,191 of record VDFB02075321.1, read on the forward strand.
GGGAAGGAAGCTAATGATAGGCTGTGGCCCGCGATTTGTGCTTCCCTATTATCTTCCCATGCATTGGTCAGAATTGCATTGTGGATCCCAAGCTGACTTGGATGGAACGTGCATTCAATGCTTATTTGACTGATTGTGGGTTTCTCTTGACCGAGTTGTTGTGCCATTAATGCTGCAGACTCTTGCTGGGCTGACATGTTTCTTCTGGGGATTCTATATATTTGGCATTTTTCCTCTTTTGTAAAGGGTTGGATAGTTAGATAGTTAATAATCAGAAAAGGTTAGATAGTTAGAGAATAGTTAGAAGCTAATAGAGCAAGTTAGCAGGTAGTAGCTCTCAAGAAAATATTTTAATAGAAAACTAAAATTGTTGCTATTGTAGATAATTTGAATTCAAATAATGACATTGTGATTTGGTCCCATACTTGTATTCCCTTGTCTTGCATGGTTCTTGCTATTCTATCTTTAAAATTGCTTTGAGGAGGTTAATATTTAAATTAGATTTGATTTAATAATGTTTGTAATTTGATACTCCAATGTTGCAACAATCCTTTAGTCCATACTTTTCGCAACCAACTGATTGTTAGTTGCTTTGCAAAGTTAGCCTAGACTTCATATTCAATGTGTTTAGTTCAATTGTGAGGATTTGTTCATTTCAACTGCAATAGGGTTGTTGAATGAATGTTCATGATTTGAAAATCATAACACCTCAGAAGATTGCACTATTCTTTGTAAGATTGCAGATTTATCTGGGTTGAGTAGAGATCAATTTTGAGGGATTGGTCCATTTCGAGTGTTGGTTATTCTCATTGTTAATCTTAGAAGTAGTATTAGACTTAGAAATCTCTTTGAAACCCTTGGCCTTTTCTATTTTCTTTGATTATTGGGATAGATCTAGGATTAAAGTGTCATCAGATTGTTAGATATGATAAAATCGATCTAGTATTTTGCTTGTAGTAAGGTCCCATTGTGATTACCAACATTTTCACATTTTATCACTGAGTTGTTTATGCATTGTCAAGACCTGACATTAGAGACCTTGGGGTTATCTCTTGAGGCTTTCTGATAGAGATTTACCTTTCAAGAGAGATAGGATATCATATTTTGTCTGAGTTGTTGTGCAGAAAACACGATCAATAGGATTGGCACTAGAAGGAGGGCCTGAATAAGCAAGCTGGGTCAATTTTTGAACGCCATCTCTCCTGAGTGATTCAAAAGAAGAACAAGATCCACTCTAGGTGAGGAAGAGTGTCAGGAATTACCAGACCCTACTAGGTCAAGAAGGACCAGAAGAAGGGGAGAATCATCATCATCATCCCCATCTTCATCAAGTTCATCTGAGTTTGAGGGCATTCCCAGTCCACAACCTCAGCCAGTCATAAATCAGCCATTACCACCCCCAACTCCACCAATGGCTTTCCTAGCGACCAACCCATCTCCATTAAGTTTTTTCATTTACAATGTCATGTCCAAAAACCCTAAACACTTTTGTTCAAAATTCCATGTCAATGATCCAAATAGAACTGCTGAGGAACACATCAGGATCTTTCAGACTGGCCTTAAGGATAGAGGGATAAAACATGAGGATGTGGCTTGTAGACTCTTTCCTTATTCATTAGGGGAAGATGCATTCTATTGGTACAACCATTTTCCTGCTGGGTCTATCCAACATTGGACTGAGCTAGAGGCTACCTTTTTGCAGAAGTTCTGAATCCCCATTAGTTCTAATGAGCTTTACCATTAGTTCACTAATGTTAAAAGAGAGGTCAATGAACCTATAGGATCTTTCAACAATAGGTTTCATCATGCTTATACTAGATTATAGACCCCTTATGCTATTGATGAACCCACTGCTCTAGAAGTTTATTATGAGGGACTTGATAGTTTAACAGCTACTTTTATGAAGTGGAGTAATAATCCTCCTGCTAGTCTACTTGATGCATATGCAGAAGCTGTGAAAGTTAGCACTAATCTAAGGCAACATTTGTCTAGGCCTCTGCCCTCATTAGGACCCATTGCTCATCCTAGACAAGTTCCAGCTCTCAACCAAGCTCTAGCAAACCATACTCCAATCATGAATCAAGTACCTCAGTTGCCTTTGGTCCCTCACCCAAGACCTTCCGTAGGACAAGTTTCATCCACAATTATTTTCCTTTAGCAAAATTTGAATCAACCTCTACATATCTAGCCTCATGCTAGTTATCCTTCATACCTGCAAAATTTTGAAGTCTTGAACCAGTCATTAAATTCCAATGCTATAGCAGGGTATTCACAGAGTAATGCAAATCAACCTCCATACAGTAATCATGACAAGGAGAGACTGGATGAACTGTCTAAACAAATAAAGAAGTTGAACATGGAGGTGACTTACTTAAGGAACCAGAACAGTTAGTTGCAACTTGCTCAGAGAAATATGCAGTCCAATTAGAATAGAGAAAATCCACAAGGACAACACTTTGATAAAGGGCAACATCAAGATCAAGGATACAATAATGATAGAGGATATAATAATGAAAGGGGATACAATCAGGATAGAGGTTACAACAATGACAGGGGATTTAATAATGAAAAGGGGTATAATAATAATAGAAGACAAAACTATGATAAGGGGGAACCCTCAGGCCAAAACTTTGACAGAGGTGGTGGACATGGGTTCAAGAAAAGGCAGCAATCAGGATAGAATAGGACCTGGAACACAGGACCCAACAATGGAGAGGTCCCCACTCCATTGGATCAACCAATTAGTCAACCTGTCAATCAGTCTGCCAGTCAACCAGTTAATCAAGAGAAGCCTCCTAGTGGTGTATATCTAGCTGAGGCTACTTTATCAGGGTGGTGTAGGCTTCACAAGACTAGTCAGCATTCTAAGTTAGACTATCAAGAGTTCCAAACAGCAGCCTCAATCTTTCAGTATGAAGTGGAGAACAATACAAGCTATCAGGAAATAGTGCCTTCTATTCCTTATGATTCACTGGTATTGGTATTAAACCATGCTCCTTTTCTGCAAAGTGAAGAGAATATACCCGAAGAAGAATCTGACCAGTTGAAGGAAGAGGCAGACCAGGTATGCAATGGTGATGAAATGAAAAACTTATTTAATGAGAGTCAAATGAATGATAATGGTCCCAAAGATGAAGGAGAATCTTATGTCAAAGAAGAAGCTTACATTAAAGAAGTGCAGACCTTCTAGAGACCTGTCAAGAAGTATGACTTGAGAGAGTTGCCACATAGGTGCCCACAGGTTGGAGGTCCCTTTACTACTTCTATCCCACCGAATAATTTCAACATTCATCCAGACCCTAATGCTCGCAATAATCCATCACTGCCTCAGGTTTCCAAGCAATACTTATCTCAAGATTTAGGACATGCTAATATACCAAAAGGAAGAAATGCTGAAGCAAACAAGGAGAAGATGGTGGAATACACGAGGGAGAATCCTACGAATCTAAATGAAGAACAATTGGCCACGTATGTTGCTGAAGAACTCCAAAAATTGAAGGTAAATCTATTTTCATTCGAGTTATTAAGAGTTCCATCTATTAGGAATGCAGTCTTAGGATCTTATAATGCAAATTCCATGTCACAAGATAAATCAGTTAGCTAGAGTGTCAATAGAGTATTTGGTTCTCAGTCAGTGGGAAGACAAAATCAGACTCATGACCAAGTCCATAGACCCCCTGGAGATACTAGGAAAGAGAAGGAAAAATCTCAAGTTTCCCAAGTAGATACTCCCTTAACTCTATTTCAAGGAAAGACAGACACACCTCCTTTCTTGATTTCTGTTAGAATATTCGGTAAGAATCTGCATAATTGCTTGCTAGATTTTGGCACCTCAACCAATGTTATGCCTTTCGGTGTATGCCGAGCTATGGGAATTACTCCTACTAACTCACAGAAGAAATTCACACAATTGGATAAGACTAAAGTCAATGTTGTAGGAGAGTTAAATATGATTCATATGTAGATTGCTTCTGATCCTAGAATCCAGTAGGTTGTCAATATACAGGTGGCTGGCATCCCTGAAGCTTATGGCCTAATCCTGGGAAGAGAGTTTACCAGGGCCTTGAATGGATATGTCTCGACTAACCACTCCCATATGTGGCTTCCCTGGAAAGGAGTTCCAAACCAAATTAGGATTGAAAGAGAACCCAGAATGAAGTATATGATTACAAAATATTAGAAAACCTCTGCTGAAATTCTGGTGTCAGAATTAAGCATGGGTAACTATATGCTTGCTGCTCCTCTTGAGGAACTAGATATGGAGGAGTTTCTTATGTTTTACACAACACCTGTTGACCTTACAGTAGAATCCAATGGTATTGAAGTCCTGATCGAACTAGATGAAAATGATAATGACCTGGAAGATGGTCAGCTTGGTTTGCTAGGTAATTTTCAAGAGTTCATTTGGAAGTGCATTGAAGATCAAGTTCAGCTAGGAAGGGGAATGAACTTTGGAGAGTTACTCTTGCCCAATTGGTGCAGGGTGCATAATGCCTCTCATTCAGAATTGGACTATTGCTTATGCTAGGCTACAGTGGAACAAATATATAAATGTATCAAGCCCACTCCTGTAGTCAAAATTGATATCCTGAATGTTCAAGAAGATCCCAAAGGGAAAAGAGTAATGCCTTCTGAAGATCTATCTAGTAGTATCAGTGCAAGTGAACAGGTAGGGAACTTTGCAGCTACTGGTTGTTGAACTTTAAGATTCAATGGGTCCAAATCAAAGCATGGAGTTGGGGCAGGTTTCGAGCTAATTAGTCCAAGAGGTAAGATATTTTTTGCTGCTCATAGACTTCAATTTCACTGTATGAATAATGTCACCAAATATGAAGCCTTGGTACATGGACTATTAATGGCATTGAAGAAAAAGGTTAAGATCTTGCAAGTTTTTGGAGATTCTGAGTTAATAGTCAAGCAAGTCAGGAGACAATACTTCTGTCATGATAGGAGAATGACTAACTATAGACACTGAGTGTGGGACCTCATTGAAGGATTTGATGCCTTCAACATTCAATTAATTCCATGAAATAAGAACCAGATGACTAATTCTCTTGCTCAGGCAGCAAGCACCTTGCAGCCTCTGTCTCTTTCGGGACTAAAGAATTTTACTGTGGAGCTGACCCTAGTACCATCAGTACCCGATAACATCACCAACTTTTAGGTATTTGAAGATGACAAGCATATCTTAAAATTAATTACTAGTATTGATGTCTTCACTTCTCAAATCATTAACGAAACTGAACTCCAAGAAGCTGAGATGGACTTGGAAGGGGTGATTAATCTAAAGACCAACACAATTCCTAGGGGAATGGTGCAACTAGAGAGGATCTTTGATCTAGACAAAATTAGAGATCAGGAACATGATACCAGGAAAGATTCCATTAGTGGACAATGTGAAAAATATAATGTAGGATCTCAGGATGATGTCAAAAATGTTCTCATTGGAAAAGTATGCACTCCAAAAGAAAGACAAGGAATTATTGATGCATTACATAGATATCCAGATGTGATAGCAAAGAGTTATGAAGACTTAAAGACTTATGATACATCAATCATAACCCATACTATTCCTCTCAATCCAGGAGTAAATCCTTTCAGACAGAGGCAAAGGCCCATCAATGCTTTACTGGAACCCATAATACAGAAGGAAGTGTAGAAACTATTGTCTGCAAGAATAATATTTCCAGTTAGACACTCTACTTGGGTTGCAAACTTGGTTCTAGTACGAAAGAAAAATGATGAAATTCGACTTTGTGTAGATTTCAAGAACCCAAACAAAGCATTAGAAAAGGATAATTATCTAGTGCCCTCACTAGATGAAGTGCTCCAGATCGTCAATGGATCTCAGATGATGTCCTTTTTAGATGGTTATTCAGGGTATAACCAGGTTATGGTACAGTATGAAGATAGGCACAAGACTGCCTTCACCACCAAGTGGGGTACTTTCACCTACAGAAGGATGCCTTTTGGCTTAATTAATACTGGGGAAACATTCCAAAGAGCGATGCACATTTCCTTTAAAGACATAATTGGTAAGTGCATCATCATTTATATGGATGATCTAATTATCTTTTCCAAGAAGAGAGGTGATCATATCTCAGATTTATGCAAAGTTTTTCAGAAATGTAGAGAGTTTGGGATATCTCTCAACCTAAAGAAGTGCATCTTCGGAGTAACAAAAGGTAAATTGCTAGGACATGTTCTCTCTGAAAAGGGAATTTCCATTGATCTAGAATGCATAGAAGCTATTCTTAAGATTCCATAGACTGCCAGTAAAAAATAAATGAAATCATTCTTTGGAAAGATCAACTTCATGAGGAAGTTCATCACTGGGTTCGTAGAAATAGTTAAGCCACTGAACGCAATGTTAAAGCAAGAGGCCAAAGTTAAATGGAATGCAGAAGCAAAAGAAGAATTTACAGAGATAAAGAGGGCTATTGTTGAAGCTCTTGTTCTGGTAAGTCCAAACTATGCTAAGCCTTTCTATATATATTCATTTTCCTCTGATCATTCTTGTGTTGCTATGTTAACCCAAAAGTTAGATCAAGGAAACGAGCATCTCATACCATTCATGAGTGCACCATTGAAGGATGCAGATTTGAGATACCTAAGTGTCAAAAAGTAGGCTTATGCCTTAGTCAGAGTAGTAAAGAAATTTAAGCATTATATCCTTAGAAACAAAATCTTTGCAATAGTTCCTGATCCTATAGTTAAGTTGTTATTAATGCAGAATGAGTTGGGAGAACGCAAAGCCAAATGGGTGACTATGTTACAAGAGTATGATATGGAAATTCAGCCCATGAAGCTGGTAAGGGGGCAAGGACTTACACACACAATGGCAGAGATAGGCCCTAGCCTTAAAACTCAGAGTTATAATTTAGAGGATGTTTCTCTTGGAGAGTGGTACAATGATATTGTTCATTATCTCCTAACCTAGAGATGCCCTGATCATCTCAATTCAATACAAAGAAGGGAATTTCGCTTAAAGATTGGTAATTTCATGTTGAAAGGTGTTGTCTTGTATAAGAAAAATCATGAGGGAGTTTATTTGAGGTGCCTAGGAAAGGCAGAATCTACAAGAGTAATGTTGGAATTTCATGACAGATATGGTACGAGCCATGGATCAACACCTTCTACAGTGAACCATATTCTGAGAGCTGGTTACTATTGGCCTAAATTGTTCAAAGATACACACAACCATGTTAGAACTTGTCATGTGTGTCAGACTACCACCACTAGAGAGAAGTATGCTGCACTCCCACTCCAGCCAGTATTCAAGGTAAAACCTTTTGTGCAGTGGGGAATGGACTTCATAGGTCCAATCAATCCACCCTCCTCTGCTGGACACAGGTATATCCTTACCATTATTGATTATTTTACAAGATGGACTGAGGCCCTTGCTTGCAAGCAATGCACTTCTGAGGTAGTAATTAACTTCCTTGAATCAGGTATTCTTAACCATTTTGGATGCCCTATATCTTTAGTTTGTGATAATGGTCCTGCATTTTCATCATTGAAATTTTCTAATTGGGTTTTTGACCATGGGATTATAATTAAATTTGCATCCAACTATTACCCTCAGGGTAATGGGTTAGCCGAGTCGTCCAACAAAAATCTCCTGAATATCATTGGTAAATTGTTAGAAAGAAATCGAAAGGACTGGCATACCTAGCTCATATTTGCTCTTTGGGCAGATCATACCAGACATAAGACTTCCATAGGGATATCACCTTACCACCTAGTTTATGGATTAGAGCCTATGTTTCCCATTCAGTTAAAGATCCCCACCCTGCAGTTCATTAATGAATATTATGATGAGGGAGATAAACGTGAGGCTAGACTTGCTGAATTATTACACCTTGAGGAAGAGAGAGACAAAGCCCTAGAAAACTTTGATAAACATCAAGGGGTTGTCAAGAGGTGGTTTGATAAAAGAGCCAAGGTTAAAGCTTTTAGGATTTCTGACTTGGTTCTTTACTGGGATAAAGCCCATGACCGTAAGGGAGAGCATGGAAAATTTGATAAACTTTGGCTTGGACCTTACCAGATCTCATAAATTCTGGGAGATAATGTTTTCCATTTGAAAACTATCATTGGAGAGGATATCCCATTGCCTATCAATGGGCAGTATCTAACAATGACATGGAACATCCAGTTTTCAAACACTCCTACATGTGCAGTTTTTCGCACACACGCCCCACTAGAGGCAGGGACCCTTTTTCGCTTTGGTTTTTGGTTTTTTGGCCCTTTCTTTTAGGGTGTTGTCTTATTTTGGGCATGTGATTAAAAGTTTATTTTTATTTCCTAAGTGCTTCTCTTGGCTGTGCTTTGAAAATCCTAAGTTCTAGATGAAGTTCAGGTTTTGACCCTGATTCAGGATTTTCGGCCCTGGTTGAATTTTCCTAGATCCCGCTTAGATTCCGACCGTGCATCATGGTTCAAGGATTCTTGGTCTTTGTGGATTTCTGCATGGGCCGGATTTTCCCAGATTCCACCCTATCATCGGCTTCCCAGGTTTTCTGACCATCCCATCGATTACATTAATGGCTTCGTGCATGCCTTGAAGGATGTATTTAACTTGGTTTCTGGGATCTTTTGTGCCATCATGCTTATTATTTGCCATCGTTTGAGCTGAGGAGTGCTATCTTGCAATTGATTGACTTTGTTTTGAGGCTTTTGGGTTTGAATTGACCGATTTGGTGGTAGTTTCTTGTGCATTCTTTCCTCTGCTCTTTGTGGACACCATTGGGCTTCGCATTTGCTGATTTTGAGATTGACTCCCACTTTACAATGGTATGTGTCTGGTTGCTTTGATTTGAATTGAATTATGAATGGCACATTGATATTATGAGAGTCTGTGGGATTTGAATTCCTATGTATTTTATTATTTCATGCTAGGGTTGTTCAGTATTGTATCATTTTTCATCTCCTAGGTGAGTTTTGAGCTCATTTATCTGTTTACATTTTGATGAATCTTTCTTGAGAGTAATGAGTAAACCCTAGTGATGACTTAGCAGTTAAAAAATTGAATTCTGAGCTTACCTATGCACTAATGGTGGATGAGTAAGGTTTCAAACCTAGGGCAATGTGATTTTAGGTTATTTCATCTTAAAATGGGCCTGAAACACGAAGAAAATCCATGAGAAGTCCATCCCTGACCGGTCCCGAGTTAAACCTTTTGAAATTCTACATTGGTTTGGTGTCTGGATGAAGTTGGGACTCTCCGTCCCTTCCAAATCTTCTTTCACTGTAACCTTTCAAATTCGGTGAGATGTCATATTGATCATCCTGTATTTCACTGATAAGCCTTCCTAAGTTCATATTGGATCATCGTGATAGTACCATTCCTCACACTAATAAAGTCTCCTATGTTAGTCGCTGAGACAAAGAGGATTCGTCAAGACCTCACCCCGTAAGAAAATCTCTCATCGACATACATTTTCGTACGCCTTCAGTAAGACAAGCCTTAGTTGGCAAGAGGTCATAGCGAAATTCACTAGTTATACCGATACTCATTAGCTTCACTGAGACATCCATCCTTCGGTGAGAGCTTTCACTGAGCTCATTTCGCTTTCATCTAGCTCTATTCTTTTCAGTTGTTGAGACCCTACTAAGTCACCAAGACCTTTTGGCAAGCTCACATCTCTTGCAAACACCTGCGCTTTCAGTGTGACTACCGGCGGTCGCCAGGACCTTATGGCGACCCCCTTTCTTCCTTGGTGAGCCCAAATCTTCTTTCACTAAGACCACATGTTGTCAGAAAGAGGTTATGCCGATGGGACTTCATATCACCAAAACATTGCGCGATCGACGAGACCTCTAGCCGAATTCCAACCTATCGTTGGTTGTCGAGACACCACAACTTTGCTAAGACCTCATATCGAAGAATTTTAAGTCTGGCTGAATTGTTTACTGGGACTTGAAAGTTGGTGAGACAAATAGGATTTGCCAAGACCTTGCCCCGACTACCCCTTGGTCATATCGGTGCATTTGCTATATCAGTTTTTTTTTGGGATGTTACACCGAAACCACTAGGTCTTTTCGAAACCTATTTTGATGATATCCTTTAGCGTGACTTCGCGGAAGTTTCCAAGACTTCTCAGCAAGATGACTGACTCTTGTCGAAGCCTTCATTCTCGGATATCTCCACTGGTTTGGAATTTTTCCTTAACCACAGATTTCCATCGAGCCTAGATTTCTCTAAAATTTGGTGCCTCTCTAATTTCTCGAAACTCCTCTCTAGCTCGTTCTTCGTGGGAATCCATCTCTGGTGAATTTTCCCAAAAGTTGATGAAATGTAAAGGAATATGGAATAGCATGATGTGTTAGTGATTTTCAATGCATTTTATAGTTTATTCTTGCTATCTTATGATCTCTTGTGTGATCTGTTGATTGAAAATGATCAGGTCTAATGATTAAGTAGGTGTTTTCTGGTTATTCGGTTGGAATCCGATCAGTCTAGAATTTCCTAAAATTCCTCTTTGGCTCAATTTCTACAGATGGCTTTGAAACCCAAAATTTGTTGTGATCATTTCATATGAGCTTTAATAGAACCTTGGATGCATGAGGTTCATTCTAACAGTGTTTTGATGAATTAAACCCTCCCTTTCCTGTGGTTTTTACTATATTTTCATGTTGAGTGTAGGCTGAATCGAGCAAAGAAGCAGTTGGTTCCTCATTGTCTGATGCAGAGAGGATTAAGTTGGACATTAAGAGCAAGGTTCCTGAGAGTAAAATCACTTTTGTCTGGTCATAGGTGACTGATACAAATGTTGGCCTCTAGAACTATGATGAGTTTAAAGAAAGAATAGTAGCTAAGGATCCTCCTTTGGTGGCTAGAAGGATGATGGAATCAGGCTTGTCCCATGTAGCTGGTTTCCCTTCTATGGTGTAGTGTTATGAGCTAGTCTTGGAGTGTGCAAGGCACTATGACAGTGATACACGGAGGATTATTTGTCCTCAAGGGAGAGTTGTTGCAAATCTCAACCCAGTCTCCGTTGCCCAAACCTTTGATATGTCGGACAGGTCTCATGTGGTCGGATTCACCATTGAGGTAGCTCAAGAGTTCTACGATGATCAGACTGTGAAGTCACACCAGCTTATCAATTCTTGGCTGGAGAAGCCCAAGTCTCACTATTCCAAGTTGCCCAAGTAGCTGTTCCGAGCGAAATTCAAGAAGGATTACTATGATGCCATCACATTTCTTAGGATGGTGGTTGGATTGAAGAGTGATGGTACATTTGAGAATTGGATGCGCCATGTGATTGTAAGGATGGATCAAGAGAAAATTAACTATCATTGGGTAGGGGTCATTAGCCAAGTAATTCACAAGCAGTTGACCAATGTATTGCAAATGAAGACCTTCACCATGACCTTCTATTTGGTCTATGCACTTGCTAGATTCCATCCCTACAAGGGATTAGATACAAAGGGAATTTTTGGACAAAATATTTTTTTTTTATTCAAGGGGTAAACGCTTTTGACCTAGAGCTATGAACCAGAATACAACCACTCAACAATACCACCCCAACGGGGCTTGAACCTTGGTGGCGAGAAAAACAATGCCACCTTTAAAGCATCACACCATTCCAATATTGGTAATTTTTTAACAAAATATTATCTATGAGGTTTACCCTCAATTGTATTTAGGGAGCTCAAACTATATGAGGGAAAATAATGCATTTACCATGCATATCACCAGGATGCTTCAGAAAGTAGAGCATGTTAGGATTTCGGACCTAGCTAAGGAACTCATCAAGAAATATGGGGCATGGTTCATTCTATTAGCTCTCAAAAATGCAGGCAAGATGCCTCAAGAGGCTGCCAATCTCTTGATACGCTTCAGGGTAACAGACAAGGTTGGAAGAATTCAACCTTCTACTCTTTAGGTGCTGCAAAACCTAGGTGGGTGTACCTCTCTGAATAATGCAGACTTAACTTGTAATCAATCTTCTTATAACCAATTGTTCACAATAGTAGATGGGAGTGAATAATTATAATTCAACTTGAAAATGGGAATAATACTCAGGTCTAGATTCTAAAATGCTCAATTTTAAAAGATATAAAGAACATGAATGAATTCAAAATGATAAAATGTAGAGACCAGTGCCTTATTGGGTATGCAGAGTCAAATGAAATCAAATGAGCAACACTCTCTAGAGAAAACTCAAATTATCTAGCATATATTTTGTTTACAACTTGTATAAACATGCAAAACTATGACTACTAAGCTCTACTTGAATAATCCAATTGAATCTATCTAATTACTGTGATTAACTAAAAGGATTTAGTCTTTACTTGAAAGAACCAATCAATCAATCACACAAGTACAACAAATGTGCACTGATAAATTAAATACAAACTTGTCATATCAATTTAAACAACCAGAAAGATTCCATCTTGGAGATAGCTTAGCCATACTTTCATCAAATTTAACAGATAAGTGAGACCAAAAATGTGCAGCAACATCAATTGACTTTCATAAATACCTCCAATTTGAAAACATGCATCATAGTCTCTGATCTGATGAATCTATAGTATTGTATCCATCAGAAATTGCCTACTATATATCAAAATAACTAATAGCTCATCCCCTTATCTCTTTACAATTGAAAAATTACTATTTATACACAAGCATTTGAAGAATAACAAATTGAGATCACATGTTGGCTCAGCACAAAATTTGGGCTCCAATCGAGGTGGCAAGTAAAGGCTCTCAGGCATTATACATGTCGGCCTCAGTGTTTTGTATTTATGTTAATCACCTGTGAATAGTCAGCGAGACATAATATATCATCCTACCAAAGGAAATTCAATTGTTAGACATCCCATGTGCTTGTATTTTTCTCTCACATTCACTGTAGAAACCCGCTAGTTATACCGAAGCCACATAGTATTCCTTTGTTCCCACTGTGCTTTGCTATAACACATAGATATCGCGGAGACCTCACACAGATTGTTTTAAGTTTCACTGAGAGCCTCCCATATAACTTTATGTCGTTGTGACCACCCAATTGTCTTGCCGACAAAACCACCACTGCATTCCATACGGCAAGACCCCAGGCTCCTCACCAAGACCACACACCGAAAAAAAAAGTCATACCGAGCAATACCTTTTGTTATATTCAACTTCACTAGGACTGCAAGGTTTTCTCACTGAAAAGGATACTCATTGAGCTATTGGTGAGACAAAACAATATTGGAGAGAGGTTATAAAGAGTACTCATGCTATACTGAAAACTATCATCCATCCTTGAGTGTCACTGTGACATTATGTATCTCCCACCGAAGAGTGCCCCTCAAGTGTGTCGCCATAACATCCAACAATCGGGGAGACCTCACATAGAGAGCCCTTTGCTTTGCCGAAAGTCACCCCGAGATAACTTTTGATTGCCAAGAGAAGGAAATACCTACACCAACAAGGATCTACTTGCTTTCCATCGACGAGACTGAAGGTCACTCACTGAGACCTTATAGCGATCACCCCAACCTATGCTGATAGGTTCCTTTAATCGCCGGTCGGTGTGACAAAATGATATCGCTAAGAGCTTGCATCAAAAGAATAACTCTCACCGATGAAAAACCATACACCGAGTTGGAGAGACATGTTGAAATCGATAAGACGCAACCTCGACAGCTAAGACATATGCCGAAATAAGCCTCCACGGTCACTGAAACAATACAAAAGTCCTACTGACATATCTGTAGTAAACAAATGTCAACATAGAAGCAACATGGGTCGGGGAGACAATGGGAGACCTATGTCGATATGAACCAAAATGTAAAATATGCATGACCCAATAGATTCAATGGGACAGTATGGAAAAAATGGGTGAAATATGCATACGATAGGACCAAATCTAGAAATTTATGAGTGAAAACATATGTAAAAACATTAGATTTTTATAGTCCCAACACATTCAATTCCCAACTTTCTCCTACATCTAGATTGACGATTGCCAGAAGGCTCCATACAGACTTCTAAGGTATCCCACTGATCACATTATCTTGTTGGAGGTAACTAGACAAATTTGTGACTTTGATGCTATTGTCAAAAAGGAAAAACACAAGACAGGATTTGGTGGAGATTTTCCTCTAAGGGATTGGCATTGGAGAGGTTTTTCCTTCCATTAGTTCCACCCAGGCTTCAGAGGAGGAATTGAGTGCCCTTGGTCTATCTTTTCATTCTAGGAGATCGAGGTTTGATATTACAAGAGAAGCTTAGAAGAAGACCAGTAAAGAATATTGCTATAAGGTAAATTTGGAGGACTACTGGGCCAACTGCAGTGAAGAATTTGAGGTTAGAAAGAAGAAATTCTCCCAACTTCTAGTTGAGTCAGTTCGATTATACAATGTGAAGGCAGTTCCTAATCAATTGGAGGACGATGGGAACTTGATCCAAGATCATGCTTATGAGGCCATAAAAGACATACCAATTGGTGATGTGGGCTGGCTAGAGGAGGAAAAGATAGAATTGAAACAACTAATGGATCCAGTTCTCAAATTCACTAGGATGTGGCTAAGGCATAAGCTGTGGGAGTGGGGAAATAATGGTGTACATTGCACCTATACTCTAATGGGAGATTTGGATCCCCACTCCACCTCTGAGGAGTCTACCGACTAGGATCCTAAGGGAAATGGTAAGTTGGATTCTCCATCCAAGGTCAGGATTAAAGGTGTTCAAGGAACAGAGTTCCAGGAAGTAGAAAAACAGAGGAGGCCAAAGGCCAAGAAGAGGACAAGGACTAAGAAGTCTAAGCAGAAAGAGACTGAAAATCAGGATCCTAAAGTGGATGTGCCAATGCCCAAGAGGATAAGAGTCATAAAATTGTCAGAGAAGGAAAGCTCCAAGGTAGGGGAGGAAGAAGCTACCCCTCTAGTGATAAAGAGAAAACAAGTTGTTGTGGAGGATAGCCCACCGAATTAGGATGCACTACTAGCCAAAATTGGAAAGGATAAAGGTAAGAAGAAGGCTAGGGTGATCTCGAGGATTGAAAGGGATGATGCTCATAATATAATTGTTCACATTGCCACCCCTGCTCCAGATAAAAGCAGAGATGATGTGGTTGGAAAGGACTACAATGTTCAAACTTTCAATCTAGGACCTACATCAGTCAAGCAAGAAATTGAGGATTATGAGGGATCTAGTACAACTATTGTGGGAAGATTGAGGAAGAAAATGAAGACCAAACAGGAGCTAAGGAAAGAAAATGAAAATCTCAAGAAATTCTTGGAAGAATTAATGAAGCCCCTGTAATCCATTAACCCTTCTTCCTCTGCCGCAAGTCATATACCTCAAGAGACCATAACTGAGCTAGAAAAGATGAAGGCTTCCACCCTTGCCACTACAAATTGGTTGAGAGGGGTGCAAGTAAAGGGTGATGAAGCTATTAAGGAAATTCTATCAACTAGGAAAGATTCTATCATGGCATCTAATTTGTTGAAGGCGGTGTTGGCACAAGATAAACAAGATACAAATCTTCTTCAACAGAAAACTAGAACTATTATGGAGTACACTTGGGACAGGTTGATGACTAATGGGATCCTTCCTTCTTTTAGAGCTGCTGAACCATGGGAGTGGTATGAGGCATTGCAGATCAGGGAGAAGGTGTTGAAGAAGATTTACAAACAAAGGAAGTAGATTGATGATACCCTAGCTGGTGTCTACAATGGATCCATTCCCTTCTTTGAAATTATGATGGGAAGAAAGAAGATCACGCCCAAATATTTGAATATGGAATAGTTGAGGAAGTGGTGGCATGATGTTTACATGCCACTTGATGATGGTTCTATCTCAGAGCACCAGTTGGATGATACGATCACCTACCTTGCA
This sequence comes from Sequoia sempervirens, assembly GCA_007258455.2. Taxonomy (NCBI): domain Eukaryota; kingdom Viridiplantae; phylum Streptophyta; class Pinopsida; order Cupressales; family Cupressaceae; genus Sequoia; species Sequoia sempervirens. The sequence continues at coordinate 446,110,026 of VDFB02075321.1, forward strand.
GTTATTGACAAATACCTAGCATATAAGGTGGATTGGGATGAGTTGGTCAAACAGTCAAGAGAAGAGATTGCATCTATTGAGAATTGACTTAGGGTTATACCCCTGCCACCAGTAGCTAAATTGGATGGGGCGTTCTTGAAAGTACATGAAGAGCTAGATCGGAACAAAGATAATAGGGAAGGAGCTAATGATAGGTTATGGCGTGATTTGTGCTTCTCTATTATCTTCCCGTGCATTGGTCTGAACTGCATTGCGGATCCCAGGACGACTTGGATGGAACATGCATTCAATGCTTATTTGCCCGACTGTGGGTTTCTCTTGACCGAGTTGTTGTGCCATTAATGTTGCAAGCTCTTGCTGGGCCGATAGGTTTGTTCTGGGGATTCTATATATTTGGCATTTTTCCTCTTTTGTAAAGGGTTGGATAGTTAGATAGTTGAAAATAATCAGAAAGGGTTAGATAGTTAGAGAATAGTTAGAAGCTAATAGATCACTTTATCAGGTAGTAGCTCTCAAGCAAATATTGTAATAGAAAATTGGAATTGTTGCTATTGTAGATAATTCGAATGCAAATAATGACATTGTTATTTGGTGTCATACTTGTATTCCCTTGTCTTGCATGGTTCTTGCTATTCTATCTTTAAAATTTCTTTGAGGAGGTTAATATTTAGATTAGATTTGATTTAATAATGTTTGTGATTTGATACTCCAATGTTGCAGCAATCCTTCAGTCCATACTTTTCGCAACCAACTGATTGTTAGTTTCTTTGCAAAGTTAGCCTAGACTTCATATTCAGTGTGCTTAGTTTGATTGTGAGGATTTGTTCATTTCAACTACAATAGGGTTGTTGAATTAATGTTCATGATTTGTAAATCTTAACACCTCAAAAGATTGCAGTGTTCTTTGTAAGATTGCAAATTTATCTGGGTCGAGTAGAGATCAATTTTGAGGGATTGGTCCATTTCGAGTGTTGGTTATTCTCATTGTTAATCTTAGAAGTAGTATTAGACTTAGAAATCTCTTTGAAACCCTTGGCCTTTTCTATTTTTTTTATTATTGGGTTAGATCTAGGATTAAAGTATCATCAGATTGTTAGATTTGATAAAATCAATTCAGTATTTTGCTTGTAGTAAGGTCCCATTGTGATTACCAACATTTTCACATTTTATCACTGAGTTGTTTATGCATTGTCAAGACCTAACATTAGAGACCTTGGGGTTATCTCTTGAGGTTTTCTGATAGATATTTACCTTTCAAGAGAGATAGGATATCATATTCTGTCTTAGTTGTTGCTATGAAAAAAACACTATTAACACTACACTCTTCAATCCCACCACCCTACTGTGAAGTGTGATATCATCATAGTATTCCTTCCTAAAATTAGCTCTGAATAGTTGCTTGGGTAACTTGGAGAAGTGGGACTTAGGTTTCTCTAGCCAGGAATTGATGACTTGTTGTGACTTGATGACATCTTCATCATAATATTTCTTTGCTACATTGATATCAAAGCCCACTACATGAGGCCTATCGGGCATGTCAAAGGTCTAGGCTATAGACATAGGATTAAGATTTTCCACATTCTTCCTTGGGGACCAACTATCCTTTGTGTACCCCTGCCATAGCGTCTGGCACATTTGAGCACCAACTCATAACATTGAACTATAGGAGGGAATCTAGCTACATGTGCCAACCCTGATTCCAATATCCTTTTGGCCAACAAAAGGAGGTTTTGTGCTGCCATCCTTGTCTTAAATTCTTCATAATCCCACAATCCAACATTTGTATTGATGACCTCTAACCAGATAGAAGTCAAATTTCTCTCTGGGATTCTACTCCTTATATCCATTTTAATCCTTTTTGCTTCAGAGATAGCAGACCCTTCAACACTTCAATCCATTATTCTACCTTTGGTCCTGCCAGCAACAACTTGACTTGATTCTACCTACATTCAATAAAGAGACCATAGTAAAGATCTATCATCATATGAAATTCAAGAAAATCCATCATAAATGATATATTCATCCTTAATACAAGTCCCATGATGAAAAAAATCTCATAAGAATTACTCCTTTCAAAGTTTGGGTTTTAAGTCTTTTCGCGGAATTCAGGTCAGAGAGGAATTTCAAAAAATTTCAGCCTAGATGAAATTTAGCGAAACAAACACAAAAACATCCAATAATCATTTGATCAACCATCATTAGATAAAAAATAGCATGATACATCTTTAAATTGATCATATGGTGCACAATCATCAGCTAATAAATCATGTTATCTCTCAATTCTTCATTTTCAACAAGATTTTAGAGAATTCTGCCAAGGACGAAAATCCGCAAAAATGGAAATAGTTTACAAACTCTGGGAAAATGAAGGGACAAAGAAATTTTGATAAAATCCCAAGGAAACAAAATTTTGCGAAGTTAGTGTAATTTTCACATTTTAAGCATATTTTTAGGAAATCGATAAAGCGATGGAAAAATTGGGGAAGTCCTAAAGTAAAGGAAATCCACGAGGTATTTGAAAACCTAAAATCTTTGACTTCATCAGGATTTCACCCAGATTGATCAAACAATTAGGAAGTTGAGGATTTATCTTTGGATTCGGTTCGTTCAAAGTGCAAGATGAACAATCTATGTTTCAAATCAATCTAAATGAGATCCAATCAATATGAGGAATGATTTCAATAAGGGAAACCCTAGGAAATCACCATGATGACACCGATTGGATCCTAACTCATCATTTTCATTTCTACTATTGTTCACATGAATTCTCCCATGACCCAACTAAGACAGGGCGATTATCATATTAGACAATGAACAACAAGCTTCACTTCACCCAAGACATGATTTCATCGAAGGTTAGGGATTTCTAGGTCAAACCAGAGCTTGACATGGGAAAACATGAAATCAAATTAAGAATCGAACATAGCAGTGGTTAACATCATTGAATCATAGGCATGCAAAAGGAAGGGAAACATGAGCTACAGGGAAGAGCATTGAACTCGAAACCAAAAACCCTAGCCCCACTACCAGACTCTACCACGTCAAAATCCTGACTCAAAGCATACACACATGCAAACCCTAAAGAAAATTTAGTTCAATTATAAAAAGGGAAGGCAACATGTACATAACATGAGAGCAAAGAAATTGAAATAGTTGTGACTAGAAAGAAACCTTGAAGTCTGAGTAGAATGTAAGCGGTCATCAGAAAACCCTACTGCAACAATCAACCACGATCTCAAATGCACAATCCAGCAATAGCAACTCGAAACCAAGCTCCTCAAATCTCACAACAAGGAAAATGACATGAAATGCTCATCATAAATCACAATTAAATCCAATAAAATAAAATTGCAAGATCGTATAGGAGATATAAATGCACTAAAAAGACAGCAGGCTCGGGAATCTGAAGGCATGATAGAATTTTGGAAAAATACAAAGTAGACAAAATTATGTGAAGTCCTAGAATTTCTGAAAACAAGGAAAAACAACCTCCATCAGGTTTTCAAAGCATTTAGAGAATTCCACCCAGAGGGAATTTTCCCAAAAACATAGAAAAACCTGAAATGAGTTCTAGAACACAGGATTTTAAAGTGTTTCCTCAAAAGGGGAATTTTCATGAGTAGAATAGTCATTTATGCACATGCCAAGGCAACAAAATCCTCAAAATCAAAGGGCCAAAACACCAAGAACGAAAGAAAAAGAGGGTCCCTGCTTTCAGCGGGGTGTGTGTGCGAAAACTGCACAACACTAGTTTGGTTGACCTTATGTTTAACACTACTTTTGAAGCTTATGGAAGCATGTTGAAGTGTGTGTTTGGGTTTCCCTCATTCTAATTCCACTGTAGAATGTTTTGGTACCAACCTAATTTGAAATTGGTAAATAGAAATGGTGTGTGGCCAACTTTGGATATGTTTCAAAGTTGAAGATGATATAAATATAGAATGAGATATTGGTGAAAGGTGTGCAAAGAAATAGAGTAAGATAGATGCAAGATAGATGTGAAATAGAGTGTGTGGTTGAGAAAATTTGTGAAAAAACTTGTGGCAAGTTTTTGGATGTAGTGAATTGAAGGTGTATTCTATCATTCATGCATGTCTGCAAATGTTTGAATGAGTTCTGGTGGAAATCTCTATTGCATTGTGATTGTCTTCTCTCTGTAACAAATCTCTTCTATCTTCTTTATATCTATGTGGTAGTGAGACCTCCAGGTGCTTAACCCTTGTTGGACATAGGGCCTTTGTAATCAGTATTTGATATTCTCTATATTGTGAGCTAATCCTCACCATGGTTTTTCCTTTATTGGGTTTTCCACGTAAATTTGGTGTTATTGTGTATGTGTGATGTTTTTCAATTTCTACTTTTGCACTTAATGATTAATCAAATTAGTAGAGTAAAAGATTTGTGATTCATCTAATTTTTAGTGAAATTTTTTAAAGGCTTAATTTGTTACAACTAATTCACCCCCATCTTAGTTGTCTTTCTCAACACAAACAACCAAAAAAATAATGTTATAAGTGCAGAGTGAAAACTTCAATTGTGGACTAGTGCAGACCCAAAAAAAAATGCTTTGTCACATTGAATTAGTAGAATTGACACCTAGTCAATTTCTAACACAATTGACTTTTCAGGATCAAAACATCTTGCAAAATTTTATACCATAATCATTTCAAGACTAACCAAAATGATCTACAACATGTCCATCATATCAAGAAGCAATGTTGACATCAATGACAACACTACAACACATAGAAATATGCCTTATGCTAATCCCTCTTGCTCATGTTTCCAACAATGTCAATGGAATTCTTCCAACAGTCCCCCCCTTGTCATTGATGGAAACATCCCAAAAATATCCAAAAAATTCTTCAAACCATTCTCCCATTCTTCCCCTTTGAAATTATGGACAAAGGGTGCATATACCAATTGTTCTCAAATTCACTAGATCTCCCTTAGATAAATATATACATATGTACAAACTGAAAAAGATAGAATTGGCTCCCTCTGAGTCATATACCAAAGTGAAAAACCAAAAATATGTATTGGAAACTACTCTATATGCTCCACATATTTACAAAGAATTTGGAAAATTAAAAAATGAAATTCATAAAAGATAAGACATATGTCAACTGAAGGAGGTTGACACTTACGACTTCTATAGATGGGTTTTCCATGCCTTCTTTTCATCTTCCCTTGTCTTCAATATTGGCCCAAGCAATCTGTATTGTGTTTCAAGCTCCATTAATATGTCTTTTCCTTCTTCTGGAGTGTCAAGTACTAGATTCATTTGCACAACCTTATTGGAACTTATAAGTGCACTTGATACATGTATAAATTTGTTGTTCACCAAGTCCCTTATTTCTTCAAACTATAAGATGACATTTTCCCTTTGTGCTTGTAGCTGGAAAAAAATCTTATGCATATCTTCAATCGTGTTCCTTGTGTTTCCAAACAAGTCCAATGTTGGATCATATGCATCAGATGCTTTATTGATTTGGGACTCAATAGAGTCCATCTCACTCTTTATGCTTTATGTGGCATCAAGCCACTTCATGCAATATTGGAACAAGGCCTTCACCTCATCCATGCAAATTTATACATTCTTCACCATTTCTTAATACTTTTTGTGTTCAAGTGCACACATCTCTATGATTTCCATCATCTTCTTATCATTTAATCTCTTCTCTATGTATTTTTCTACTTCACCCTTCAGTCTAGATGCATATTCTTTAAAAGAATCAATTAAAATATTTAAGTTTTTCATACCAAAGAGAGATGTATCAATTTTTGCTCTAGACATGACCTCTTGTAATGCCTTGAATACTTGCATTAATTATCCACTCTTCTGGTGAGTGTCTATGATCTCCTTTTAGGTAGATGTATGAAATACATCTCCCAATTTTATAGCTTGTGGAGGGGAGATATCTTTTCCAGCTCTACATTTCCCTGTTGCATCGGTAGTTGTAGCAATTGAGATGAAACAATAGGTTGGAAATTCAATTTTATTCCTAGTATATTCTTCAAGGAATCTTCAAATGATCTAGAGGATTCACCAGAAGTCTTTGTAATCTCCATATTCCTTTCCCTTTGAGTCCTTTTCTTTAGTATTTATGGAGTTTGTTTGTTTTTCTTCTTCTATTTGTGCATCTATAGATGCACCCTCATCATCATCATCATTGTTTGCATTCTCTTCCTCTACAGGGTTCTCTATGTTAACTGAATCAATAATGTTTTCTTCTGGTACTAGAGGAGTATCTTCCTTTTTAATGTCTTCTCCAATCACTACTTCCTCAACATTCCTTTTTATCATGTCTTTCACTTTCAGAGGTGTATTATCCTAAGTAGCATCATCATTTTCATCATGCTCATGTTGAGCATCATCTATTTGCAAATCTCCTTCAATATTTTGTTCTGAAGTAGGGGTCTCCACATTCACCTCTTCTTTATTCTCTAGTGTCATTCCCAAGATTTGTGCTATTTCTTCTACTTTTTCAATGCTTTCCTTTTGATGCAGGAGCATCCAGTGTTGTAAAGGAAATCTTGCATCACCCAAAAATAGTTAAATTTCAAGTTTCTCAGTTTTTATATGTTTTTACATCTTTGGATACCCTTTTCGTCATAATGAAATTCCCAATTTATGGTTTTTTTTTTTCTATTCTTGGGTGGAAAGATATTGCAGTTTTAGTTTCCCAAATTTCCACTTGAAAATCTTCTGAGTTAGATTTGAGGCACTTAGAGTTCCCGGATCAGCCCTGAAACTTGCCAAAATTTGCTTAGCAATTTTGAGCGCATTATCGACTTTGAGACCTTTCCAACGGTTCAAACAGTTCACGAATCGGAGCCCTGGATCAAAAGTTATGGCCCCGGGAAGTTGGCGCACTTTCTAGAAGATACAATTGAAAATGCTCTTTTGAAATTTGAACTTCATGTTGTAAATTTTCGGTGCCAAACTGCCTAAACTCAAATTTGAATGTTGTTTTGGCTCCAAACTAAAGAGGAGCTTGTTGTGCAGTTTTGCACACATGCCCCACTTGGAGTAGGGACCCTCTTTTGATGATGTCTCTTGACCTTTGGTTTCATTGGATTTGTCTTTTCAAGGTCTTGAAATATTGGTCTTACTGGTTTTGGTCTTGCCTTGAGGATTGAATTGGTTAAAATTGGCTTTTGGTGAAAATTTGGGTTTTGACATGAATCTGGGATTTTCCAGCTCCGACGGATTCTCCCGGGCTCTGGTTCATTGTCTGGTCATCACTGAATTTTCCGAATCCAGGTTTCTGCTTGACTCCAGGATTTTCCGGTTCTGACGGATTTTCCCGGATTGCGCCAAAATCCTGAACTTCATTAAAATCCCAGTTTCTGTCATATCCGCAGAATTCGTGTTCATCCGGATTTTCCGTGTATCTTGGGATTTTCTGAAATTCCATCCTGGGCTCGGGTTTTTGGACTTTTCAGACACGTCTTGTCGCTCATTAATGCTCAAGGTACCCTTGCTCAGATGCGTATATGGGTGGATTTAAAATCTTTTAAGCATCATTTCGACTTCATTATTCACTTGTTTGCTGCCTTGGCATCTAAGTGCATCCCCTGTTGGAGTCTTGATCATCGATTTTAGGCTGTGTGTGTGTGGATTGGTGGATCACAGATTAAGGTTTTCGTTGCTAGGGCATTGTCAGTTTGCAGTTGCTTCCTTGAGATCAAGTTTGTCTGGGTTAATCCATGGTAAGTTGTCGATGGCCCCTCTATTTTTTTACGTGATGATTGAGTTCTTTTTGAAGTTGAATGATGGTTGTTCTGGGTCGGCCCGTACTTGGTCACGATTTTATTTTATCGAATTGGGGTTTGACCTATCTTTCCATGAGACCTCATCACCCGTGCCATGTTTGCTCGTATTTATTCATTAGATGACAGGTGCATCCATTTGGATGATGTTCTGGGTCAGATTTTTGTGCCCTCTAAGCGCGTAATATTCTATATTGTGCAAGGTTAGGGTTTTTCGGTGCTCAGCCCAGAATAGTGAATTCTTTACGATTTGTCAATCTTGCACCTGTATTAAACTAACCCCTTCCTTGTGAGGACTCAGAGGAATCTGAATTCATCTTTAGGGATTGTATTCCAAACCTCGAGCTTACCCTAGTTTTCATGGCGAAGGGTTTATTCACCCAAATTGGGGCATCATTGTTTCACCGTGGGGATTAGTCATCTAGGGGTTTTGGAAGTTTGAATTTGTTTGTATTTGAGGTCTTGTCTATTAACATCGATGTTGAGACCATCAGAATCCAAGTGGAAAGGTTTGTATGTTCATTCAATTACTGGTTCATGTGTTGTCCTTCGTCGGGTTTTTGAGGTGTCCGCGGAATTCCTACTCGCCTGGATTTTCCCAGTTTTGGCCAATTTCGCGGAGTATAGCGAATTCCAGAATATTTGAACTATCCGCGAAAATCCTTCCTATCTGGACTTTTCCGGTTTTCCTGTCTGGTTTTATTTCTTTCAATTTTCTGAAGATAGGATTCATGGAGTAAAGGTTAAATGCTAATTTCTTGTTGCCAATGAATGAATTTCATGATTATCTTATGATCTTTTGTCCCAACTAGCGATTTATTTGATTAATGGTGTCTTGGCAACAGGAATCCGTTTGGGTCAGATTTCTCTGAAATTCTGCCTCGACTGGATTTTCCTGGTTTACCTCGTTTTCCCGGATTGTTTGATTTTTTGGATTTTTGAAGATCAATGATTCGTGAGGGGTTTTAATGGCTTTATATGATTTTATGCTAACCCTTTGATTGGAATACGTATGATAATTGGATACTCACGACATCCTTCTGTGAATGTAGGCTGAATCAAGCAAGGCTGTTACTGGAAAGACTACAGGTGACACAGAGGGGTCATCCATTTCAGAAAGGGAAAGATTAAGATTGGACACTAAGAGTCAACTCCCTGAAAGCAAGATATCTTCTATGTGGTCTAAAGTGTCTGACACCAATGTTGGGGCCTGGAGATACGAGGAGTTTAAACAGAGGATAGCTCAAAAGGATTTGTCGATCCTAAGACAGGGAATGATGAAGTTCAGACTTGTTCATGTGGCAGGGTTTCCTCTGGCGATCCAATGCTATGAGTTGATACTTGATTGCGCCTGACAGTATGACTTCGACACACATAGGGTTGTGAGCACTGAAGGAAGAGTCTTGGAAAATTTTAGTCCTATTTCTATTGCCCAAGCCTTTGACATGCCGGATTTTCCTTTTGTGTGTGCTCTGAACATGGACATGGCCAGGACATATTATGAGAATGAGCTAACCAAAGCTCAACAAATGATCAATTCTTGGTTGGAAAAGCCAAAATCACATTACTCTAAACTGCCCAAGCAGTTGCATAGGGTTAAATTCAGGACAGACATTTATGATGCTATAACACTTTTGAGCAGAGTAGCAGGTTTGAATACCACTGGGGTGTTAGAGAGTTGAATGGTCCATGTGATCACCAAAGTTGAACAAGGAACCAACTACCACTGGGCAAGACTTATCAACACCATAATTGACAAGTAGTTGAGGGACGTCCTGGAAACCAAGAGATTCACCATGTCTTCCTATGTCATGTATTTGTTAGCCAGATTCTACCCATACAGGGGTTTGAATCCACGAGGGACATTTGGATAGGACATAGTCTATGAGATTTATCCAGAGTTGCACCTAGGACACTAGGATTACAGAAGGGCTAATGATGCATTCACTATGCATATCACCTGGATGCTTCAAAATGCCGAACATGTCAGGTTTTCGGATGGAGTGAAGGAACTAATTAACAGATATAGAGCCTGGTTCATTTAGTTTCCCACTTTCTCTTACATCAGAATTGATGGATGCCTGGCTGCTCCATATAGGTTACCTAGATACCCTACCGACCATATTACGTTATTGGAATTAGTGAGGCAAGTATGTGAGTTTAATGCAGTTGTCAAGAAAGAGAAGCATAAAACAGGCTATGGTGGGGATTTCCCTCTTGGAATTGGTGTGGCAGAAGTGTGCCCTTCCATTCAGTTAGCACACGTAGTAGGTGATGAGTTGGTAGCTCATGGTTTCTCCTTTCATTCCAAAAGAGCAAACTTTGATATCACTGGGGAAGCACAAAAGAAGGCCATTAAAGAGTACCATCATAAAGACGACCTAGAAGACTACTAAGCCAAAAGGATGATTTTGAGGCAAGGAAGAAAAGGTACTCTAGGCTTCTTGTTGATGCAATTAGACAATACAATGTCAAGTTGATCCCTGACCAACTGGAGGATGATGGAAACCTGGTACAAGATCATGCCTATGAATCTGTTAAGGACAGGTCAATCGGGGAAATCAATTGGAATGAGGATGAAGTCACAGAGCTGGAAGACCTAATGGCTCCTATTATGAGATTTACCACTTCATGGCTAAAACATAAGGTTTGGGAGCTGGAGAGCGAGAAGGTACCCTGTACCTTTAACTTGATGGGAAATCTCAATCCCATGTCTACTTCAGAAGAATCCGGGGAAGATGACCCCAAAGGGAAAACTAAGAAGAGCTCACCTTTCAAAATAAAGATCAGAGGCCCAAAAGAAAGTGAACCAGAACCAAAGAGAAAACCAAAAGGAAAGAAAAGAAGTAGAACTTTGAAGATAGGCAGGTCCTCTGATGAGGAAGAGTTGGGAAAAGTAGAAGAAGAGGATGCTCCTCCACCACCAAAGAAGACAAGAACCACTAGGGTTTCAAAGAAGAAGGTTTAAGATACCTCAAAAGATGAGCCTCCAATTGTTGATGTGGAGAGTTCAGGGGAAAAGACTAAGGTTTATATGAGGAGATCAAGGACTCCTTCTCCTAAGGAGCCAATGCAAGAGATGAACCCTTCTCCAAAGATACCAGTTGTGGAGCCATCTAGGCCTGTTTCTCCTCCACTGAGCATGCATGAGAAAGAAAATCTTGAGGAACATGAGGCTAGTGGGGAGGCAGATCCATTCAAGGAAGGAGAGCTCTTTGGTGCGGCTGCCGAGTTTGAAATTGAAGAGACAGAAAAGCATCCTTCTCCACTAGTCCGATATGAGGATTCTCTGGCAAGTAGTAAAGGTAATGGATCACCTGAAAAGGAGGACATCCCTGTTAGAACTCCATCACTGGTACAAGAAGAAGAGGGTGAAGTAGGTAATCAAAGAGAGTAGTCTCCTGGGAAAGAATAGTATGAAGAGGAAGAATACAAAACAACAGAGCAACATGGTGAAGAGGCAAAAACAGACGAAATCCCGGTGGACCCTGCTGTCCCGGATTGGCTTGAAAAGGAGATCACAAGGAAAAAATAGGTCGTTGTTGAGGACACTCCTTTGGATTGGGATGAGATGTTGTCTAAGATCGGTAAAGGTAAGAAGAAGAAGGCAGCCAGGTTAGTTTCAAGGATAGAGAGGGATGAGGCGAGTAATAGGGTAATTCACATTGCCACCCCTACTGCGAATAAAACTAGAGAAGAGGTCACTAGTAAGGATTACAATGTGCAGACCATTAACCTTGAGCCAGCCTCTATGGAACAGGACATTGATGAATATGAAGGCTCCAGTGCAGTAATAATTGGAAGGTTAAGAAAGGAAGCTCAGACCAAGCATGAGCTTAGAAAAGAAAACGAAAGGCTTAGGAAGTGCTTGGAGGATGTAATGAAGCCTCTGCAATCTCTCCACCCCTCTTCCTTTGCTACTCCTGGTTTCTTGCCCAAGGAAACTATTTTTGAAATTGAAAAGATGAAGGCCTCTGCTCAAACTACAACGGATTGGTTGAGGGATGTGCAGGTAAAAGGAGATGATGCTATTAAGGAGATCCTTTCAGTTGGGAAAGATGCAGTTAGAGCTAAGGACTTGTTGGAACGTGTGTTGTCCTAGGACAAGGAAGATATCAATCTTTTGCTGCATAAATCCAAGGTGATCATGGGGTATGGTAAGGATCAGTTGGCTGTAGATGGAGTTCTTCCTTCCTCCAGGCTTAGCGAACCCTGGGAATGGTTTGAGGCTTTGCAGATCCGGAAAAAGGCCATGAGGAAGATTCATAAATGAAAGAAGCTGATGGATGGTGATCTAACTGCAATTTATGATGAGTGTATTGCATTTTTTGAGGTTATGACTGGCAAGAGGAAAATTGCTCCTAAGTACCTGAGCCTGGAAGAGTTGAGGGAATGGTGGCATGAGGTTTATGCCCCAGATTCTGAGAATGTCATAACAAGGCACCAGTTGGACGATGCTGCAACCTATTTGGCAGTAATAGATAAATACCTAGCCCACAAGGACGACCGAGATAGAATTGTCAAACAATCATATGAGGAGATTGGTGCCATTGAATTCCGGCTTAGGGTTTTGACTTTGCCACCTATTGCTGAGCTGGATAAGTTATTTTTGAAGGTTCTAAATCAGAATAAGGACAAGGGAGGCGGTAGTTAATGCCCATTTTGAGATTTGTGCTTCCCTATTATCATGGGGCATGTATTGATCTGGGTTGCATTGGGGATTGTGTCTGGGCCAACCTTGATGATGTATCGGCATTTAATGTGTGCCTTATTTTGAATTCCTAGGGCTGACTTTTTTTAGCTATTTTATTTTGTAAATGTTTGGCTAGGTCGACATGTCTTGAGAATTTGCTATAAAGGGGGCATTCTTGCCTCATTGTAGAGGTTAGCTAGAAAGTAATAGAGACGAGTAAGAGCATAAAAGAGATAGAGTATTTTGTAGTAGTAGTAGTAGTCAATTTCTTGAAGCAAATATTGTAAACAAAACAGTGGAATTGTTGCAACATTTTGGTGATCTAATACAATTGAAGACATTGTGGTTTTCCTGGTGCAATCTCTTGTGTTATTTTATCTTGCATGGTTCCTGGTGTTTCATCTTTCAAATTGCTTAAAGATTTAGGGTTTAGTGTTGAGAATTAGATTAATGTGGTGAATGATGTTCATGATTTCATATTTGGAATGTTTGTAGCAATCTCTGGTCTATACTCCCAGTAACTATCTGATTGTAGTAGGTTGGTGAAGTCAACCTGGACCATATATTCATACGTGCTTAAGTTTGATTGTGGATAAATGTCTATGATTTGAAAATCTATACACCTTAGAAGATTACACCGTTCTTGTGATATTGCATTGTGGGTTGATCAAGAATTGGTTACTTGAGATTGGTCTGTTCTAGATATCTATCATTTGCATTGTTCATTCTAGGGATAGTTTAGATCTTGTCATATCCTTGCACCCTTATCTTTTGTTATTTCTTTATTATCCAATTAGATTTAAGATTTAAGATCATCATATTGTAGAATCTGATGAATTGGAAAGATACAGTTTGCTTGTAGTAAGGTCTGATTGTGATTATTAGCATTTCACATATTATCTGAGTTGTTTATGCATTGTCATGACCTGACACCCGAGAGACCTTGGGGTGATTTTCAGTAATTTATTGTTGAAAATTATCTTTCAAGAGAGATAGAATATTACATTCTGTCTGAGTTGTTGCTATGCAGAAAACACCATCAATAGAGCTCTATTTATGGGCAGGTTTCTAATTTTTGGGTAACTTTTTGGGGATAAGCTTGCATATTGTGAAAGGGTTATTCTGTAGCTTTTTGTAACTTGCATGTGTTGTAGAACTTGGGGATTTGAGATCCTCTGCATGTAAGAAGCTCCATTTTCTTAATAATAAAATTATTATCTTGTTTGTGGGTTATTTTCTAAGTCTCGGGTTGCGCCCTCATCAAGTGGTATCAAAGTGGGTTTTCTTGAGCGTGTGGACAGATCGCTGATCGTGAGGCAGTTCACACCAAGACCATGGTTGTGGGTCGAGGTCAAGAAAGATGCCTCTAAGAGTGATGCCTGGTAGGCGTGGTGGTGCTAGAGGTGGTCGAGGTGGAAAAAATGCTAGTGGAAGAGATGCACTGGTAGCCCTCCAAAGATATGTTGATGCATTACAAGAGCAGTTGAGAAGAGGGTTAAACCTGAGGGAGGAAAGTGAGGGTGAAGGAGAGGAAGAAGATTCAAATATAGAGAGGAAGAATCAAGACCAAATGTGATTAATAAGGGCAATTTCGAAGATTGGGAAAAGACCCAGAGCAGAATTCCCCAGTTATTCCGGAAGTCTGAACTCGGAAGAGTTGATCGACTGGATCAATGAGCTAGAAGAATATTTTGAGTATGAGGAAATAGAGGACCTAGATCGGGTTAAGTTTGCAAAATGAAGCTAAAGGGCCATGCCAATATTTGGGGGAAAGAGGTCCAGTTGGAAAGAAATTGAAGAGGAAAAGGAAATATCACCAGATGGGATCGCATGGTAGAGAAACTGAAGAAGCAGTTCATACTAGTGCACTACAAGTTAGATCTATTGAAGAAATTGCAAGGGTTGAAGCAAGGAAGTAGATCTATGAAAGAATATACTGAATATTTTCACAAGATAATCATCAGAACGAGCCACACAGAGGCCAATAAGGAGAAGGTAGCCCGATATTTTAATGGGTTATGACCGATCATTCAAGAGGAGTTAAGCCTAGTCAATGACCACCATTGAGGATGTGTATCGGTTTGCTCTGAAGGTGGAAGAGAAGCTAAACAAAAGATTTGATGGAAAGCAAAAAGGACGAGGAGGTCAAAGTGGAAGGGGTAATGGAAGACCTTCAAGAAGTCGAAATGACGGCGAAAAGAAAAAGTGAAGATGTGGGTACCTAATGGGCTCGCTGAATGATTAACTTCTATCACCCCTCATGATCAAAACAAAGCAGGATCAAAGAGGTAGAGGATGAGGGAGATATGGACAAGGATATGGAAGAGGTGGTTTCAAAGGAACATGTTTCTAGTGTGGTGAAGAAGGGCATCAAGCCTATGAATGTCCACAACACCAAGGGCAGACAAAAGGCCAGAAGGTCATGGAAGGGTTGCGCATGCAGATGAGGAGGCCCAATATGAACATTCAGATGATGCTGAAAGGGGAGAAGCCCTAGTGATTAGGAGAGCCCTAGTGACTGAGGAAAAGGAACCGGAACAGAGGAAGAATCTGTTTCGCACAAGGTGCAAGTGTGAAGAAAAATATTGTGATGTCATTATTGATGATGGGAGCACCGATAATCTAGTGTCAGAAGAGATGGTCACAAAGTTGAAGCTAAAGAGGGAAAGGCACCCACATCCATATCAGATTGCCTGGTTGTAGAAAGACCACAAAGTTTTGGTCAATGAGCAGTGCCTAGTAAAGTTCAAGATCGGGAGCTACGATGATGAGGTACTTTGTGATATCATCCCCATACATGCATGTCACATGTTGTTGGGGAGGCTATGGTAGTTCGATAGGAAAGCTATACATGATGGCCATGCAAACACTTATTCCTTGACAAAGGATGGGGTTCGTCACAAGTTGAAACCCCTGAAGGAGACCGATGAAAAGGTATGTAGTAGTGCTAGAATTTGTTATGTAGATGGAAGAAAATTTTTAGAAGGTATGAAGCATGAGCGTGTGTGTTATGCATTGATTCCTAGAGTGAGTAAAGAGGATAGTGAGAAGGTTCTAGAAGAAGTTATGCGATGTTGGATGAGTTTTAGGATATTTTTTCTGATAATGTACCAGATGGTTTACCACCAATAAGGAAGATCAATCATCAGATTGACTTGATTCCTAGAGCCAGTTTTCCAAATAAGGCAGCTCATAGAATGACTCCAACAAAAAATGAGGATTTGAACAAACAAGTTCAAGAGTTGTTGAGAAAGGGTTTGATATGGGAGAGTTTGAGTGGAGGATGTGTACAGATTCTTGAGCCATAAACAAGATAACAATCAAGTATAGATTTCCCCTGCCAAGGATGGATTACCTGATGGACTGTTTGAGTGGATCTCAGTACTTCACAAAGATTGATCTGAAGAGTGGATATCACCAGATCCAGATTCGAGAGGGAGATGAATGGAAGACTGCCTTCAAGACCAAAGAGGCCCTATAAGAGTGGTTAGTCATGCCTTTTGGGCTAACCAATGCACCGAGCACATTCATGAGACTCATGAATGAGGTACTAAAAGAATTTCTGAGAAGTTTTGTTATTATGTATTTAGATGATATTTTGATTTTTAGTAATACATTGGATGAGCATCTGATACATATTCAGAGAGCCTTTGAGAAGTTAAGAGAAGAGAAACTGTTGATTAATCTAAAGAAGTGCAGTTTTGTGAAGAGGGAGTTAGTGTACTTGGGGTTTGTTGTCTCAGCAGAAGGTCTCAAGATGGACCCAGAGAAGGTGAAGGCTATTCTGGAATGGCCTACCCCAAGAACTGCTACCGAGGTGAGATCTTTCCATGGTTTGGCTAGTTTTTATAGAAAGTTCATTAGAAACTTCAATAGTATTTGTGGACCCCTAACTAAAAAATGAGAGGGATAGAAAAGAATTCAAATTGGAGAAGGGCACAAATATTTTTGACCTGCTGATGTGAAGAAGTTTGTACAAACCGAGGTATGTCAGATGGCTAAAGGAGTGAGCTAGAACAGCTTATATCAGCCCCATGTACCGAGAGGCAATGGGAGGATATAAGTATGGACTTTGTTCTTGGTTTTCCAAGGACCAACGAGGAATGATTCAGTCTTTGTGGTGGTTGATAGGTTTTCGAAGATGGCACATTTCATTCCATGTTAGAATACCCATGATGCAGTCCACATTGCTGACTTGTTCTTCAAAGAGGTGGTGAGGCTACATGGTCTACCAAAGAGTATTGTTTCAGATCGACACCAAATTTGTAGGGTACTTTTGGAGGACCTTGTGGAAGAAGCTGAAGATAGAGTTGAAGTTCAGTTTTGCACACCATCCACAAATAGATGGGCAGACAGAGGTTGTTATGCGAGTCCGGGTAACCCTCCGAGATGTTTGGTAGGAGATAAACCCAAGGGATGGGACTTGATCTTACTCCAAGCAGAATTTTCTTACAACAATTTGTCAAAGAAGCACGGTAGATCACCATTCCAGATTGTGTATGGAGGTAGCCCCAGAACAGCTCCAGAATTGAGGAAGATGGACCAAGAGAAGAATAAGTGTTGAAGCAAAGATTTTGCGAACACATCAAGGATATACATGAGAAGGTAAGAGAACATACAAGATGAATAAGATAAGGCTAAGGTAGATCAAGAGGAGGTATAAGGAGTTTTAGATTGGTGATGAAGTGATGGTCCACTTGAGGAAAGAAAGGATTCCGGGGAACATATAACAAATTGAAGATGAAGAAGTTCGGTCCTATAAAATTTTGAAGAGGCATGATTCAGGGAATGCATATGAGGTAGAGTTGTCGGATGGATTCAACATTTCCCCTGTGTTCAACATTTTAGATTTGACAGAGTATCATGAAGGTGGCACAGAGGAAGTACCAACGATGGAACAATGTGGGATTCCAGCACCTACTTCAGAAAAGGAGGAGATTGAAGAAATCTTGGATAGTCATGTGGGAAGGAGTACCAAGAACAGGCAGTATGAAGAATATCTGGTGAAATGGAAAGGAAGGCATGTTGAAGATTCATCCTGGTTGCCTAAGGTAGAGGTTGACCATTTGGGTTTTTCCTCCACCATCTGAGACGTGATGGGGTCACTTCTCAAATTACCCTGGGTGTCTAATGCAGGAGCATCCAGTGGCAATCTTGCATCACCCAAAAATAGTTAAATTTCAAGTTTCTCAATTTTTAGATGTTTTTAAGTCTTTGGATACCCTTTTCATCATAATGAAATTCCTAATTTACGGTTTTTATTTTCTATTCTTGGGTGGCAAGATATTGCAGTTTTAGTTTCCCAGATTTGCACTTGAAAATCTTCTGAGTTAGATTTGAGGCACTTAGAGTTCCTGGATTGGCCCTAAAACTTTCTAAAATTGGCATATCAGATTTCAAGCGCATTATTGACTTTGAGACCTTTCCAACAGTTCAAACGGTTCACGAATCGGAGCCCTGGATCAAAAGTTATGGCCCCGGGAAGTTGGCGCACTTTCTAGAAGATACAATTGCAAATTCTCTTTTGAAATTTGAACTTCATGTTGTAAATTTTCAATGCCAAACCGCCTAAACTCAAATTTGAAAGTTTTTTTGGCTCCAAACGAAAGAGGAGATTTATTTATGGGCGGGTTTATAATTTTTGGGTAACTTTTTGGGGATAAGCTCGCATATTGTGAAAGGGTTATTTTGTAGCTTTCTGTAACTTGCATGTGTTGTAGAACTTGGGGATTTGAGATCCTCTACATGTAAGAAGCTCCATTTTCTGAATAATAAAATTATTCTCTTCTTTGTGGGTTATTTTCTAAGTCTTGGGCTGCGCCCTCATCACCTTTCTCAGTCTTTCAATATCATTTTGATATTTACCCATAAGGTTTGTCACCCTTTGCTTAGTCTTGAGTTCCTTACTGAATATTGTGGCTAAAGTGGCTTTATTTTCCTTTGAGAGAGGAGCACTAATCCTCTCCAATGCTTATTCTCTTAGCCTTGCTTCTTCTACAACTTCTTTTCTTCTTTATTATCAAAACATTCCATAAATCTTCAAGTATTTGTTTCTTAATGTTTCTAATGTCAACCTCAAGGAAAACAATATACTTGATAATTTCCTCAACAATGGTGGCCTTATCCACCTCATTTTCTTCTTTGTATAGGGTTGCATTCTCTCTTAACATCTCATTCTACAAGATGTTATTGAATAATTATTCTAATTTCATGGGAGAGTGAAGCCTTACCAGTCTTGATTGTTTTAATTTTTCTCTCATCTGAAGTCTTCTTTGTTTCTACACTCTTCTTTTCTGAAGAATCCTTCTTGGTGGCTTCTTTCTTCTTTTCTTCCTCTATCTCCTCTTCACTTTCTATGTCAATAATGTCAAATAATCTTCTTTTAGTATTGGCTTCACCATGGGAAGCATCACTTCTCTTGCGAACCAACTGTGGTCCTTCTTCCTCCATTTCTTCTTCTTCTTCTTCTTCTTTTTCTACATTAAAACTTTCAATATTTTCTTTTGTCTCTTCTTTGTAGGGGTGACAGGTGGTGCTACTAGAGTATCCTTCTTATATATCCTTGTCATATGCACATCTAGAGGATATTTCTCCTTCATCGAATGACTAACAATTGTTTTCTTTCTCTCTCAAACATGTTGCCTAGTCCTAAATGACTTCTGAATAGGAGTGCTAAATATCCTACTAGATCTTCTTGTGCTTCTAAATCCTCCTATAACACTAGGTTATTCCTTAGATTTTTCCCTTGCATACTGCATTTGTTCCCTAGAGACATCCATTCCTCTAAAATCACTTCAACCATTTTTTCTAACCTTCTTTTGTATTATTGGTTTCTTATGTTCTATGTGCACCTCCATGGATTTCTCTTCATAAGTACCATATCTTTCTTTAGTTTAATCCTATGCACTTTTCAACAAGATGGCATCTAAACCAGTTATCTCTTTTTTAATAATCTTATATCCTAATGTAGGGATCCACACAATCCTTGGTTCATCTGCCTTCATGATGCATTCATCAATACTAACCAAAAATATGATATCATCTTTATATTTCTCTACCATTTGCATTGGAATTCTATCTCTCTGATGCATTCTTTTCTTAAAAACTACAAATAAGGTATCAAGTGTCTCAAATTGTGCATTTCCATCACCAAGACTACTCATGAAATCTCTGATGTGATGAGAAATTGGTCTTCCTTGCAACCATTTCACTCCATTGGTTCCAGGGAGTTCATTTAAAAATTATAACAGTATGACCATAACTAAATTCCCATACTTGAAAGCATATTTCCTTTCTTTTGTTTTCTTTATATTTTCCATAAATTGTTTCCTTAACAATTCACAAAGATCATAGTCCAGTCCCTTTTCAACCATATCATATACCACATTAATTTTGGTGGAAAACACAAAATTATCTCTATTAGTGAAATAGATCTTGTATCCAATTATCATTGTTACATAACTCACAATTGGATTCTTGATGGGATTTATTGCTAAAGCCCTCTTGCACCTGTGAGTTCCATTATCACTTCATTTTTGAAAAATTTCAACATGAGTTCGGTGGAGCATAGACCAGTAACCTCTTTAATCACCTTTTTAGTTATCATGTTAGGTAGGTTAGTCCAAACAATTTTTTCATGGATTCTACTTAATTCCATTCTAACCCACTTGCTATCAAAATAAAAATTTGGAAACCATTGCCATACATTCAATTTCTTTGTGACTAGGTTTTGATACTCAGGTTTTAAAACAAAGTTTTCTCCAATCAATTCCTTCATCCATAGATCTTCTAGCTTAGTGTGATCATAATCTTCCATTTTTCCATAAATATAGTTTTTAATATCCTCAATTGGTAAAACCCCATATGGAACATGTGAAAAAGTGCTTATTGGGTCATCTTCAATAGATTTTGTAGGAAAATTTTTAAACTTAGGTTGAGGTTTATCTAAACTTCAATTAACCTTAGTGCAACCATTGCAAAATAGATTCAAACTTCTTTTAAACAAGGTTTTCTAAAAACTATCGTAAACAAGATTCATAAGTACCTTTTCCCTTAGCTTTCCAAACTAGGGTTTCGATGCACCAAATCATAGTTTGCCTTGCTAAGTCCTTCTATGCTCTACTTTTACTCAATTCTCATTATGAATGAGTTTACCTTAGTGAAATCACTTATAATCCTTTTGATTTTACCTAATTTTGCATTGGATGCCTTAAATAATAAAGTTGGTAAACCCTTCACTATGTGCATCATCAACTTCTGATGCTCCACAAACTTTCGCATTGACATATTTTCTTCTGCAATATTTACCAATAGATCAAGAATGTCAATCTACATCACATATCTTTGTGTTGAGGCATCAACACCTCTTCTTTGGTATGGGATATAATATGTTCATTAAATCTCCCCCTGAGCCAAAGCTCTTAACTTAGTTTTCAAAGGAAACATTTGCACTGGAGGATTGTATAGATTCATCCTTGACTTTTATCTCTTCCTTATTTCAAAATATTTTCCATATCCTTCTTTGTTTCTACTGAATCAACCTTTTTTACTGGTTCATTCCTCTTTACCAAATTATCATTTCTCATGTTTCTTCTTTTGTTAAACTTAGCAATGTGTCTAGGCTTATTGAAATTGTAACATGTGACAGTATTGACCAATATTCCTTTCATTCATTCTAGATCTTCATCATTTGACTTTTGCATTCACTAGCTCTATGACCAAATTTCTTACATGTGAAGTATTGACCAGAGAAATATGGAACATTTTGATTCATTCCGCTTCTACATTCCATTGCCTTAAGTCCAAATTTATTGCAAGAATGATAAAAACCATTCAAATATGGGTACCTTTGTGAATTTGGTTGTCTAACCGGTGGTCTTCTTTGATTCTGGATCCACTTTCCATTGTTCTTCTTGTCCTTAATCTTATTTTTAGTATTTGATATTTGATCTGTCTTTCAAATTTCTCCTGTTTCAAACCCTAATCCACCTTTGTCTTTAGATCCTTTCTAATTTGCAATCATCTCATCAATATCTGTACCACTCATCTTGAATTTGTATTCATGACTCCTTGAATTCTCCAGATCTGATCTTAGATTCACAACTTCTTGTTCAATCCTTATGCATTCCTCTGATTTTATTTTCACAATTTCATTCAAACATTCCTCAATTATTTTCTTTTCTTAAACTTCTACTTGCAGACCAGTGATGGTTTCATTTGCCTGCTTTAATTGTTTACTAACTTCCTTATTGTTGGAATATTTGCCTCAATCCATACTGACATGTAACTCCTAGAGGGAAAATTTGTTGTGACATTAATCATGTTTGGCCAACTAGCTGTTCTGAATCTTGTTGAAATGCCCTAGTCATTGAGACAAGGTTGGTGTCTTGCCGAATGAACTATCGCTGTGATAAGAAGCATTCACTGTGACCTTTTGTCGAATGGAGACCTCTGGCCAACAATATGTTCTTATCGGGCTTCAGGAAGACTCACAATAGCTGGTGTCTTCAGGGTGAATTGATCACTCGATATGAAGTCCCAGTGACAATGGAAAAGGTCAAATGTCTTTTCGACTCGGTAAGACATGTGCGCTCAGTGAAAGGTCTTGGCAAAGGTCAAATGTCTTGCTAACTCAGTAAGACATGTGCACTTGGTGAAAGGTCTTGGAGAAGTTCAAATGTCTTTCCGATTCGGTAAGACATGGGTGCTTGATGTGAGGTCTCGGTGAAAGACGAAAGTCTCGCTGACTAGTGGATGCTTCGAAACAACATGAAGACTTAGTGGGAGGTCTTGGTGAGAGCAAATATCTTTCCAATTTTCAGGTGCTTCAGTGAAACTTGGGGAGACCCGACGAAACCTCTTGGCAAATGGAAAGTCTTGCCGATGGAAAAGTTGAAGTCATTGTGACTTTGTGAGCATTGGTATGAGTCTAGCTGATGAGAAATATCTTGCTGATAGGAATGCATTGGATGTTAGCAGTTTCTATATGACTCATGGCGTTCGTTATATCATCTTACAGACTATTGGGACTTACACCGATATCGATATGAAGACTTTGTGGCATCAGGGAGACATTGTTGGTGTCTCACCAATATGCCAACAAAGTTGAACACCTTTGACCAAATTGACCATCCTATGTGGAGCCTCGTGAACCAATCAGAGGAAGTGAATTTCAAATGGATGGCAGTTAGATTTTTACAATAGTTGCGACGCTGGAGCTAAACTGCATGCAAGGAAAAATCAACGCACAAGAGGAAACTTTCTATGATGGGGCAATGGTGGATAAGGATGAATAGAAGATAAAAATCAGAATGTGATAAGATTTAAGAGATTGATTCTGAGTTTGAAAATCATCAGATTATTGAGAGCATTTATGTAATTGGATGAACAGTGAATGAAGCTACTGTGAACTGATACCAGAGAGTTGTATCTCTACATTGTATGCAATTGTTGTTACAGTAATACAAAGAGATTTAGCTTGGTGTGGTGGGTTTTTTCCCAAAAGGGTTTCCCACATAAATTTGTTGTTCATTGTCTTTGAGTATCTTCTTTGTTTCTGTAAATATTTCATGTGTGTCTTAATTGGATTGTAATTTGAAAATTAAAAGTACTATCTTCTTACTTCCCTATGGTTTTGATGTTAGGAAAGTTGCTTCCGCACCTCTGCTTTCCCTACACTTATGCCTTTCTTTGAACTTCTTGATTTGTTGTCTCAACTTTCTAATGCATTCATCTACTTCTTTTATGTTTTCTTTCAGATCTTTGTTTTGACCTTCAATTCTTTCAATATCTTTGAGGGAAGCTATGAGTTCATCTTTTTCAAGCGTATAATCTTCTTCTATGATTCCTACAGCTAAAATCTCTTTCAAAGGAGTAGGAAATTTTCTATCAGCCATGTGTTCAACCTCCAAGATCTTCCCCAAGTAGTTAAGCTCCTTCCAAGGAATTGAGCTATGATACTAGTTGTTGAACACTTAGAATACTGAGAGGGAGGGTGAATCAGTATTCTCTTAAACCATCAAACATTAAACATCCAATGAAAAAATCATATTCAAATATAATAAAGAAAGAAAGCATGAAACATCGATAGCACCTTATAACACATGAACACCAAGATTTTTACATGGAAAACCCAAAATGGAAAAAACCACAGTGAGAATTAGCTCATAATATATTATAACCAATTATATTATATTTATAGAAGTGATCATTACAGGTGGACTCACTGACCACAAAGAAAAAGATAGAAGAGATATTGTGGCTCACAACCTATTTGAACTATTACAATTACACCTATCATATGCATGAAATATAGTTCCAATGAAGCTCAATAAGCTGACTTTACACACTTCATCTGATTCTAATGTAACACTTTTCTTTCATCTACATTTACATCACATTAATCTTCTACTCAACATTCACAACTTACATTCGCACTGCTTTGATAATATTTGCATATAGGACACTCGCAATATTCATCACACAACTCAAAACACCAAAAAAGATCACATATATATATATCCATTTCTAGCATAACATCAATTAGGCCAGCCTAATTAGATATAATATTCAAAAGATAACTTATCAAATTCAATCCTTTTCATACACATATCATACTAAAGTACAAAACTCAAAACAACTTGAAATAGGTCAGCATGTACCTATAATAGATCCCTTATAAGACTACAACACTTATTTAATCTTTGCATTCCTTAGATGTTGTTGAAATAGTTGAAGGAAGTATTTATGTAGAGTTGAAGGTCCGCAAAAGAATTTTTTCTCTCGCTGTCTGAGAAAATAGGGTATCTGGGACACCTAGGGAAAAATAATTTAATACAACAAAGGTTAGGTGTGTGAGTTATAAAAAGCAAGTTGGAACTCCCATTTTCCACTCTATATCAAAGAAAAGAAATAGGAGAGCATTGTGCATCATAATTTTGAAAGCGTGAAGATAGTTTGGCAATGAAACCCTAATCCATCAGGTAATTCTATTGTATTGAGAAATTTTTGTTGAATTTGGTGTACGGTTGAAGAAATTATATGGTAGAATCAAGTCATTAGTACAGACAGAAAAATGGAGCAAATAAAAGGAATGATAAACCTAGATGAGTATAGCAGTGAGAAGATTAGAGTTGTCAGAAACATGTTGTCGCTTGATGAATTGAAATGGTTGAAAGAAGCAAAACACAAGCTTGGATATTTGGAGTGAATTTCCCTATTTTGAGAATGCATAACTCATTGAGTTTATTTTAGACAGATTGAATGATGAAATTCTAACTCTAGATAAACCCTACCATATCTCAAAATAAGTGATTGGAACTATAACTGGGTTATGCAAAGTTGGGGATGTGTCGAGAAAGAAGTCAATCCGAAATAAAGAAGTAGAAACCCTAACTGGAGTAATGGGAGATCAAAGGGCATTAATAATCACAAAAATTAGATATTTACTGACAAGGTACATTTCACATGGAGTATCCTACAAAATATTTTTCAAAAATAGAGAAGGTGCAACTTTGGTAGGTGTTGTTTACATTTCACACAAGATGATAATGGAAGATGAGTATTTTGACCTTTGCGGATTATTGAAATATCAACTGATGGAGAACATACAATTTACAAAGATGACAAATTACCCTTTCAAGTTTGGTACTTTTGTTATATGTCATGTGATGTATTTTCTAAATTTCTTGCCACTGAACAACAATGTAATATGGGAAGAGAGTGAACCAGTTTGCAAGTAGATTTACATACATTCTAACAATTTGGAAAACTGTGATCAAGAATATGAAAGTTTCTTTAAAGGTTTGCTATGAAAGTTTGGTCCAATTGGTACTCCCCTTCTAGTAAGGGCACTTGAAGTTGGTTTCTCCTCTGGTGAGATGGAGAGAAAGAAGAAAAGAGCAAAAGAAATTGTCATGTGTACTCCTCTAGCATGCAAGACTCCTAGAGTTGAAGGGAAAGGAAAAGAAAAAGTGATTGTGGATATACCAGATGAGGAATTTGATAAGGAAACTAAGGACATCCAAAGAAAAAAATTGGAAACTACCAAATAGGAACAAGAAAAGGCAATGACAGGAGAAAGTGGAAAGAAAGGTGATTTAACCAAAGAAGAGTTGTTGCAGCTTATTAATGAGGAAGATGGAATGAAAAAAATAACAAACATGTGGTCTATCAGACTTCATATGAGCAGGACATGATTGAAAACATACTAAGTTCTCATCTTGTGCACAACCATATTAAATTAGAGATTTTACAGAATACATTGCCAGAAGAGATGATTGAATGCATCAAGGAAATCATGGACTTTGAGTCTCCGAACAAGGAAGAAGTAATTCTACACCTAAAGAAGTAGTACAAATTGTCACTAACCAAGTTAAAAAAGCACATGAATCAGCTAAGGCAATGCATAAACACATCAAACAACATCTACAACTATTATCTTCGATGGCCTCATGCAATCGACAGATATAAAGAAAAGTTGGAACAAATTGAAATAGAGCTGAACAATATTGGACAAGATTTTAAAATGTTTTAGGATCAAGGTGATGCAATCAACAAAAGAATTCAAAAATTATAGTCAGAGCACACAAATGTTCAAAACACCAAAAACAGGATTGTTGACACCTTTTGGAAAGTGAAGGGCATAACATAATGCAGATTGAAACAGTTGATTGAGATACTGAGGAAATGAGAGATATTAGAAGAAGCTATCACCATTCCAGAATCTCTCATCAAGATTATCAACTACACATCTGAAAACAACAACAACATAATCATAATCACTGAGATTACAGTAGAAGCATGGAAGAAGTTTCTTCCGGAGATGAATGAAAAATACAAAATAATCTTCTAACACAAGTAGCGGTTGTATTTCCTCAAAATTTTGAATCATTTTTTGAGTAAGTTTTTGGTTACACCTCAAAAGGGATTATTGTAGGAAAATATTTTTGTCATTGATTTCAAAGGGGGAGAGAGAGAGAGAGCAGTGAAAAATGCCTTATCAAATTCAGGGGGAGTTGCGTTAGCTATAACTTTTTGAAGTCTTGAAGGATTGTAGTATGTTGGTTCTGCCACTTAGCAATTTTTCACTAAGTGTTGCCATTAATTCCAAAGGGGGAGATTGTTGGCATATGGCTTCTAGTGTTGTCATTGATGGAAACCTAAGTCATTGATCTGGTCCACACTTCAATATTTGTCCATACTGGAAGATAGAGTAAAGAATAGGGTATCTGACTGAAGTTGAGTTTGTCAATCTATATGCATTACCAAATCATCAGTTTGGGTTATGGATCTCAGGAAAGGTCGTTGGGTATCTGGAATATCTTATTATCGAGTTTTGTTTCATCGCATCAACTGGTGTACGAGTTAGGAGATTTGGTTGTTTTATTTTTTGTTTAATAGTGCTAGAAGGCTGACCAAGTAATTGTGGCGTGTTGCAAATGTTTGAGGCAAAATCGTTTGAAGTATTTTCAGGTTTGAGGATTTTGTTTTGGGCCCTCACTATGTTTTGGCTGACTTTGGATGGTGCGCATTGGAAATTATTTATGATTTGAGCCGACGGTTGGAAAATATTTTATGTTTTATTAAAGCTGACATATGGTTGATTAAATCTTTTGTTATAGATATATATAAGTGATTGATTATATCATTTTGGTGTATGCTCAAAGTGTGTTGATGTATGTTGTGAATATCAGAAGGGTTGTAGATAAATTATGCATAGTTTCACTTGTGCATTAAGGATTTTTGATGCGAATGAAAGAATACAAGGCAAAAGAGAAAAATCAGACAAACAGGGCATGAATGTGACTGATGAGCTTAATCGAAACTATAATCTGGCATTTGTAGATGATACTTTCTCAGTTCAAACCTTTGGATCTAATCCAAATCTTTTGTAAGAAAGTGAGTCTTCTTTTTGTATCTGAGTAGTGAGCTCTAGGCAGTGTTCCTGAATGCATGTGCATTCTCCATTTATATAACACCTATATTTGAGTACTCAAATTGTGGATTGACCTCCATCGTGGTTTTACCCTAACAGGGTTTCCTCGTAAAAATAATTGTGTTATGGTGTTGTGGATGATTGTTTTATGTGCTTGCATCTTTCTTTTGGTTCAATGTTGTAAGTGGTTTAAAGATCAAATTAATAAAGTTAAATTTTGCAGAACATTGATTCACCCCCCCTCCCAGTGTTCCCTGATTCCAATATATTTTGCATGTTTTAGTGATTTGATCTACAAGTTATGTGATTAGTAGGTATCTGCAACCTATTGATTGCAATGGGTGACTCATATGTGAATTGTCTATATCCACTAGGTTTGATTTAGGATTGTTGTAGACTTTTTTAGTTGACCTTTTATGTGGTCATTTATACATTGGTATGTGTGCTTTGAGATGAGAGGATGGATGATGTATAGTGCCTAGATAGTAGATTATGGGACTTGTAGCATGATGTTTTTGAAAGGAAGTCGAGTGAGTGGAAACAACTTCTTACACTAATCTAAGTAGGGGAGAGTTACAAAATTTTATTTTAACACCTTATTTAGTTATAAAAATAGAAACACATATAGAGAATAAAAGGTAAACATAGCAAGAACACATAAAACAAACAACATCAGATATACGTGGGGAAAGCCCTCTCATGTAAAAGACCCCACCCTCCAAAAGCATAGTACTACTGTATTATCTAAAATAAAGATTACAATGCAGCCCCAAGTACAAAGCTTCTTCAATAAGTGTTTCAAAGAAAACACCTATTATGGAGTGAAATCAATAACACTTCATTACCTACCAAAAAACTATACATTCTATAATGCAAGGCATCCAATATATAGAAAGATGTAAGCAAGAAGAAGCATCTAGAAGAGGATGGGCATCCAAATCCACATGGCACAATCTTCCATGCCATAACATGCATTTGGACATATGTAACATATTCCCTTACACCCCTTATAGTTGTCATAACATGCAAATATTGCCTCCTCAAGATTGGGCACCCAAAATATGCTAAAAATAGG
The DNA here is from genome assembly GCA_007258455.2 of Sequoia sempervirens. Classification (NCBI taxonomy): domain Eukaryota; kingdom Viridiplantae; phylum Streptophyta; class Pinopsida; order Cupressales; family Cupressaceae; genus Sequoia; species Sequoia sempervirens. The sequence continues at coordinate 446,138,505 of VDFB02075321.1, forward strand.
CTATGGTAGATGCCTTACACATCTTGCAGGTGTCATAAAATCTATCATAACTAACAACACTTGCAACTTGTAATGTCATAGAATTGCACTTAGGGGAAATTCCACATTTTAGCACTTTTCCTAGCATTTATGACGCCTAAACACATTAATGGAAAAAATACCATGGATCAAAATTTCATGATTTTGGCTTCATATGGACCAATGGCGAAGCAATAGCAGCCTGATAACACATTTCTTGAAAACCTATGATTTGGATGTCTGCGTTGCGCACTAGCATCCTGGTGGTTTTCCGAGTTTGAAATGGGGAATCTTGAATCTTGACTCTTGACATGTGTCCCAACAATCAGATTTTTGGGTGTAATGGCTCTTTACCACCCTTGCATGCAATAAAAACCCTCATTTACTCTCATTTTGGGGGTTCATTCATTCAATCAAGATTCTCTCTTCAATTTCAATCTCTTTCACTCTGATAGCAACACTTCTACAAGTGAAGCTCTACCAGACTGAGGTCCCTCCAACAACCAAATCTCTCTAGCAAGTATTAAATAGTGCATCCATGTGTTCAAGAGGAGGTTGAGGCCTATTGGTAACACTCTCTCACTCTTCTCTATTTGCGAATAGATTAGATCTCTTTGCTCATTTTCTACTTGGTGGTGTAGGTTCTACTTCTAAAGTGAGTTTTTCTTTCACCACCGCCTTTTTCCATTTTGGTTACACTCTCTTTCTATCTAGCTATCCATGGAGGTGGGAGCACCAAAGTGGGGGTCTAACTATAGCAGGCCCCTATACAACCCCAACATTTCACCCCCGTCTATCTTGTGTGTAGGTTGCAAAGCAGAGCTTGGAGTGAAGACTCAAACATCTAATTGAGGGTAAGTTTTCTCCATGTTCTCCTTGTACTTTCTCCTAGTTTTTTTTCTCTATTTTATCATTATGTTAAACATACCTTAGATCTAGGCTAAGAAGTGAAAATCTATTTTGTTTTTCTAATTTCCTAATTTTTGTGTTGCTCGAGATGATAGCATGCCACTTGGACACTAGCACACCACACTAGCATCCTGAACTTGCACTATCATCCTTTGGCCGGGAGCTCCCTTGTCAGAGGCAAAAAACTAGAAGTTTTGATCTCTAGGATCTGAAGTAGTCTTCTCTTATAGTTAATGTGTATACATTTCCTTTGCAATTTATTCATTCATCTTATATTGAGGTGGATAAGTGATGCAGAGAAGGGTGGAGATCTTCAAAACAATCACAATTCAATTAGCCAAAAAAATCTTTCCACTTAGAAACCCCTAACTTGGTGTCTTCTCACAATTCTTTCAATCTTGCTTGTAGCACATCAAACAGTGAAATTTGACCATAACTTTCAAAAGAAACTGCAAACCCACAAACCAATCATCATTAAAAATACCATTTATGCTCCTCTTTAATATATCTAGAAAGGAGATAGGGTTGATTTGTAACTACACCCTCTAAAATCTGATGCAATGCTTCTCACAAGGCCTAATTAGGCTTGTTTAGCAAGGAAAAGCAAGGATATCTTATTCCCACACTGTAAAAATCCATTCTAAGACATTAAACACATCAAATTAGGTCTGAATATTTATCTCTCATCATCTAAAATGGTCTCCTAACAATACTTCAACAAAACCTTACCTTTAGGCATCACTTTTGCTTAAAAAACATGAAGGAAACTAACTAGGGCATCACCAAATCTTTAACAATCTATGTCCCCTGCTCCTGAAAACCACATAAAAGAAAATCCTACACCTAAATAAGCCATTCCACCAAGTTATATCATTTTTCACTAGGTGCAATGGCTTACAAAACCATTTTATTCAACCAAACCCTCAATTTCAATGGTAGAGGCAAATTTGGAGGACAAGGTAGAGGTTCAAACACCTTTTCATGGAGATGCTACCAATGCAATCAATTTGGCCATCAAGCATGGAAGTTCCTATAGAAAAAACCATCTACATCACATGGTGGTGAAAGGAGAACATAGTTGGTGCAAGAGGAAGATTGTGAGAGTATTAAATCTCCTTCTCAACATGTTGCTCCAAAGGTTGGAGAAAATATGATGATGAGGAGGACACTACTCAAGGTTCATGTGGTGAAGGATCCTCCAAAAAGAAAGTCTTTGTTCATAACCACTTGCAAATCTCAAGGAAATGTATGTAGGGTTGTTGTAGATTCTGGTTCAACTGATAATTTAATTTCTTTGGAGATGGTTGAAAAATTAAAGATGAAAAGGATCCCACACCCCACACCTTATAAGGTTTCTTGGTTGAATAAGGGTCAACAAGTCTTGGTTAATGAAAAAACATGGGTTGAGTTTAACATTGGGTGGTACAAAGACAAGATCTTGTGTGACATCATCCCAATGGATGTATGTCATCTGTTGTTAGGAAGACTCTGATAGTATGAAAAAAAAAAAAAGCATGATCGGAAGAAGAATACATATGTGATTGAAAAAGATGGGGTTTACTTTACAGTCACTCCTTTACAAGATGAAAATGTAGATACTCAAGTTAGGTCAAGTGTCATGTTAGCTGGGGAAAAAGAATTCTTGAAAACCATGAAAGAGGAAGGTGGACAAGGGTATGCAATCATAATTAGAACCAAATTTGTTATGACAACAAAAAAAGTTGAAGGTGTGCCCAAAGAAGTGCAAACTTTGTTTAACATGTATCAAGACATAGTTGTTGATGAGCTCCCTATTTCTTTTCCACCTATAAGGGATGTGAGCTACCACATAAAATTTATTCTAGAAGCAAACTTACCCAATAAGGCTGCATACAAAATGACTTCTCAACAAAATGAAGAGATAAGGAAACAAATACAAAAATTGCTTGATAAGGGTCTCATAAGGGAAAGTTTAAGTCCATGTATTGTCCCTACTATGTTGGCACCTAAAAAAGGTGGAGATTGGAGAATGTGCACCGATTCAAGGGAAATCAAAAAAATCAATATAAGGTATAGGTTTCCAATACCTAGAATGAAGGATTTGATGGACTATTTAGGAGCAGCTTGTTACTTTTCAAAAATTAACCTTAAAAATGGCTATCATCAAGTTAGAATAAGAGAAGGGGATGAGTGGAAAACTTCTTTTAAAACCAATAAGGGGTTGTATGAATGGATGGTAATGCATTTTGGGATTTAAAATACAACAAGAAATTTTATGAGACTAATGAATGAAGTTTTGAAGCCTTTCATAGGAAATTTTTTTGTTGTGTACTTTGATGACATTCTTGTGTTTAGCAAGACAAAAAAACACTTGCAAAATCTGGACATGGTGTTGAAGAGGCTGAATGAAGAAAAAATCATGATTAACTTGAAAAATTGTGAATTCATGAAGGAAGAGTTGGTCTCCCTTGGTTTTATGATTTAAAAAGGCACTTTCAAGATGGACCCAGCAAGGTAGAAGCCATTTTGAACTGGCCTACTCCAAAATCAGTTAGTGAGGTAAGAAGCTTCCACAGTCTTGCTAGTTTCTACATAAAATTTGTAAGAAATTTCAGTCATATTTTCTCACACATCATTGATACAATCAAAGGGGATAAAATGAAGAGGTTTATGTGGTATGATGAGGCAAAAAGAAGCTTTCAAATTCTAAAAAAAAAGATAGTTCAACAACCTATCTTAGCATTGTCTGATTTCAATAAGGTGTTCACCATAGAAAGTGATGCAAGTGGGTATGTAATTGGTGTAGTCTTAAGTCAAGAGGGAAAACTTGTAGCATTTTTTAGTGAAAAACTTAATGAGGCCAAGAAGAAGTATTCCTCTTATGACTTAGAATTGTATGCAATGGTTCAAGCATTGAAAAAGTGGAGACACTATCTCCTTCCAAAGGAATGTATTGTTTTTACTGACAATCATGCTTTGAGTTTCTTGAACAGCTAGAACAAATTGAGCCACAAACATGTGAAGTGGGTGGAGTACCTACAAAGCTATACTTTCAGCATAAAATATAAAAAAGGACAGTCAAACAAGGTGCCATATGCTTTGAGTAGAAGAGAAATTTTGGTGCAAGAAATTCAACTTCAAAGTGTGGGTGTAGATGCTTTAAAAGGTATGTATGAAGGAGATGATGATTTCAAGGATGCGTATGTTGTTTGTAATCAATTTGATGGTGCTTTCCATGAAGAATGTTTTAATTTTTTCTTACAAGATGACTTATTGTTTAAGGGTGCTCAGTTGTGTATTCCTAAGTGCTCTATGAGGAAAAATCTAATTAAGGAGAAGCATTGTGGCAGCTTAGGGGGGTCATTTTGGTGTAGACAAAACATTGGAGTAGGTAAAAAGATATTATCATTAGAAAAAAATGGAAAGTGACATCAGAAAATTTGTTGAAAATTGTGTAGTTTTCCAAAAAGAAAAGTGTTCAAGCACTAATGTAGGTATTTACCAGCCTTTTCCAATTCCTAACAGGCCATGGGAATCCATCAACATGGATTTTTTGTTGAGTCTACCCAAAACTCAAAGAGGATTTGATAGTGTGTTTGTTGTTGTTGATAGATTTAGTAAAATGGCTCATTTCATACCATGCAAATGTACCAATGATACTTCACATATTGCTAGGTTATTTTTCAAAGAGTTAGTTAGAATTCACGGATTACCATTTACCATTGTATCTGATAGAGATAGAAAGTTTGTAGGTCACTTTTGGAGGACTCTTTGGAATAAATTAGGAGCCAACTTGACATTTAGCTATGCCTATCAACCACAAACAGATAGGTAGACTGAAGTTGTCAATAGGAGTCTTGGGAATCTTCTCAGATGTTTGAAAAAAGAGCATTTATAGCAATTTTGGTATGTGGCGACTGATCATGCTATACTATACACTCTTCATGTATCCTCACCGGGGTCTAGGGCCAACAACCCCCAAGAATTCCCATTTTTGGCTTCATCATCGACAAAATAAAAAAATAACTTTGTAGAACCCTAATTTTGGAAGCTTATAAAAGATTGCTATAAGTGGTTTGGATGGGGCTTGCAGTAGTGCATTATTAGAAAGATTGTAATATGTATTACATTGGATAATAAAATCATTGGATGGTTGTGGTTTTGTGGATGTAGCCCGAATTGGGTGAATCACATTAAATTCTCTGTGTTGTCTTATTTCTGCTATAATTTTATGTGTGTTTTATTTCTCTATTTTATTGATCAAATCTACATTTAATTGTTAGATATCTTCCTTCTAAACCTAACAAGCAATGGGATCTCATTCTTCCACAAGCTGAGTTTTCATATAATGACTCTATCAATAGAAGTGTCTGAATGAGCCCATTTGAGATAGTCTATGGATTGAAGCCAAGTGGAGTCTTTGAGCTTAGAGATTTGAGTGGTATGGAGAGAAGTGTTGAAGGTGAAGAGTTTGCAGTTGCAATGAAGGATATACACCAGCAAGTGAAAGAGAATCTTCAAAAGAATATGGAAAAGTACAAACAACATGCATATTTGAAGAAGAGGGATGTTCAATTTAAAATGGGAGACTTGGTCCTAGCACATTTGAGGAAAGAAAGGTTACCAAAGGGGAAATATACAAAGCTGAAAATGAAAAAGATTAGGACATGCAAGGTGGTCCACAAATTTGGTGCAAATACTTATGAGATAGAACTCCCTCCTGGAGTTGCTATCTCTCTAATTTTCAATGTTTCTGACCTTTATCCTTTCAAAGGATTTGTGATTGTAGGTGATGATACAGGTACACCAATATTTCAAGATGAAGATTGGGTCAATGACCTACCACCAAGTTAGCCTTTGAAGCTTGAAAGAATTTTGGACACAAAGGAAGCAAAGAGAACAAGGCATAAAGTGTACAATGAATATATAGTCAAATGGAAAGGCCTCCCTCATGAAGATGCAACATGGATGATAGAGGATAACATTAAATATTTACATGGCACAACAGTCCAAGAGCTGATCTCAGGTGGAGCCTGAGATTCTTTTCCCCCCAGGTGTATGGTGTAGGGGCACCTAGTCAAATTTTGTAATTATGGTAAAATGTTATATTTTTTGGTGTTTTGAGTCTTGTTTGGTGTAATAAGGTCTATTTAGACCATTATCTAATGTATTGAGTCTCATGGGGTTGGTTTGAGTATATTTTGTCATGTTTTATAATTTGTTGCAAAAGTTGCTTTGCAACTTTGCAATTTTGTCATATATGGAAGTTGAATGGCCATTTGGTTCAAAAAGTGGTTATGAACCATTGGTTTGATGTGGTACAAGTTTAAATATTCCTTGAAAATGTTTAGGCATTCTTCTAGAGACAATTTTGGTGCACAAGCAATAATAAAACTTCATTTTTCTATGTGTTCTCACTAAAACCTATTGCTACAAAAAGTTTGTATGACCTATACAGCCTTGAAATGATGTGAAGCTGATTGAAATTGATGTAGGAGAGTGTTAAATATCATTTGGAATTGGTTTTAGTTGTTTTCATAAGGTTTTAAGGATTTTGTAAGCAATTTACTGGAAACAAGTTAGAAACCCTAGTTTTGAGTGTTTGTAAGAAAAAACATGGAATAAAAGACCATTCCACTGGTGAAATTATCTTCAAATGAGTGGAATAGCTTTAGTTATGATTTTTTTTAGTTTTTTAGTGATTTTAGATGTAAGGGATGGAGTTAGGGCCCTGTTTGTGCAAGCCCTAGCCTAATATCTCAATGTATTAGGCTAGAATTGATAGGTAGAGGTAGGGTTTTGATAGTTGGTGAATTGGTGGATGTTTTAATTGATGAAACCTATTGTTTCAAACCCCATAAGATCTTTTTGAATTCTTGGAGTGAAACTTTGTGGTTTGGAGAAGGAAAATCATAAAGTTTCTTTGTAAAAGAGGCCTAATTAGGCTTAAGGGCAGTGTAGCAGTCCATTTTTGAAGGAGATGTTTTGAAATAAGTCTATGCAAAATTGGGATATATTAAAGAACGGAATAAAGGGTATCTTAAATGGGGATTGGTTATTGGTTTTGAGGCCTTCTCTAAAATATATGCTCAATTTTCACTATTTAGTGTGCTACAAGCAAACTTGAAAGAATTTGTGAACAAACACCAAGTTAGGGTTTTCAAGGTGGAAAGTTTGATCAAGGTTGATTCAATTGTGATTGGTTTGAAAAATCCACCATTCTTTGCATCACTTCTCAACAAAGTCTTCCTTCAACACCTAAACTTGTGACTAAAGCACTAGGTGATTATGATCTTATCGAGCAACTCCATGTTACTCCGACTAAGATCTCACTTTGGGATTTGCTTAAGACTACTTCGGTTTATCAAAAAATGCTTTAGGAAGTCTTGCAGAAGATTCTATTTCTTTCCTCCACTAGGCCAACAATTTTTAATTCTTTGATGACTCATATTCATGCGGATTCATTGAATATTATGTTCTATCTACAAGAACTCCCACCTTCGGATGTGCAAAAGCAAGCAAACCTTTTAATGATTATAGTTAATGTTAATATTATTGGTATTAGGCATACCCTAGTTGACACTGGTTCAACTCTCAATGTTTTCTGTATCGATCTATTTCCTAAGATTTAAGATGATTCATCTTCTCTTGTTGCTTCTTCCTTGTACATTCGTGGGTTTGATAATGTTGATCGCTAATCTCTAGGCATGATAATATTTCCTTTGTAACTAGGCCCCATTACCTTACCTACTTTTTTTTGTGATTCTTGGCCCCTTACCTTGCAATCTTCTTTTGGGGAGACCTTGAATTCATGCTATGGGTGTCATAACTTCCACTCTACATCATTCTCTAAATTTTGTTGCAAATAATCGAGTGGTCACAGTTAAAGCTAACCCATAAATTGTTCACCTTTGTGAGTTAGCAGCTATTGGTCAAGCTTCATTTGTCTCCACTCTTAAGAATTGGATTCCATATTTAAATTTAGATGCTATGTATTCCTCAGCTATACCCTCTATGGAGGTTGTCTCGAAAGCGAACATCGTGAATGATGAACCACCTAAAGAAGAAAGTCACAAGTCTTCCCCGTTTATTTATTCTTCTAAATCGAATGCTTTCCTTGGTAATGATTGGGGATCCTTGGAATTATTTGAATTATTTATTAGAGAATACAAAGTGAGTCCCATTCATCTAAATATTCCAATACCCTCAAATGCCTCTGATGAAATAGTAGATGATACTCCCACCAAGGAGGAAAACTGTAATCCTATTCAGGAGATTGGGCCTTCCCCTGCCGAGGAGTATAATTTTTGTGAATTGGGAAAGGAAGACAATTGTGCTCTTGTAGATGTGTTTTATGTTCATTGGTGGAATAAAGATCTATATGTGGAACCACTTCCTTCCAAAGTTTTACAAACCCACTATGGTTTCAGATATAGACTCGCTTCTTAGTATGGCTATGGGTGAAAAGGACTTAAAAGTATTGAGCAAGGAATCCAAGTCCCTATCTAGTTCAAGCCTCGTAAGTGTTATCTAGGTTTGGGATGCTCTATTGAACAATCTAAGAAAAATCCTTGGTGGAGTGTTAACATGATTTTGGTTGAGCCAATTATTTTGGTCCATCCTAAACTAATATAGGATGGGGTGCAGGACAAGAAAGTCCCTCTAGATTTCTTCTCTTCGGATGAAGCACTTGAGGAATTATTAGGTGCCTACTACCCTTTTCCTCATTTCCATCATAAAAGATGATTCCCATATCACCTGACTGAATGAGAATATTTTGGAGAATCTATCTTGAGTGTTGATGAAGAGGGTCCTCTAGATAATGTTCAGAATGACATCCCGATATCGCATCCTAGAGATCACAGTTCCCTCCTCAAAGGATATACTAATGAAAATCTCTATGGATCCTAAGTCTTTTGAAAAGGTGATTAAGATTGGGAAGTGTCTTTCTTCAGAAGATGCAAAAGAACATTTTGATCTCCTACATTCTCATCCTGGTATATTTACTTGGACATATGAGGAAATTCCCAGTATAGATGAGTCCATAGTGGTTCACAATATCGTTTGATGTCCCGACGCCAGGCTAGTTAAGCAAAAAATCCCAAATATTAATCCCAAGGTTGTGTTTTTGGTTAGGACTGAGATACAAAAGCTGTTGAAAGCAGGCTTTATCTATCCAATTGACTACTCCCCTTGCATCTCAAATATTGTCACTGTTAGTAAACTTGATGGCCATATTCATATATGTATTGAATTTCGTGATCTCAATAAGGCTTCTCTTAAGGATGATTTTTTGTTACCTAATATAGATATGATTGTGGATTCAACTGCAGGCCATGCCTTGTTATCTTTTATGGATGGTTTATCGGGTTACAATCAGATCCGTATTAATTTGGAGGTTTAGTATAAGACAACCTTTACTACCCATTAGGGTACTTTCTATTATGTGGTTATGCCCTTTGGGTTAAAGAATGCATGAGCTAATTACCAACAAGCGATAACCCTAATATTTCATGATTTTATTCACAAGATTTTAGAATATTATGTTGATGATATCTTGGAAAAGCCTATAACCCATCAAGATCATGTAAAGAACCTTCATCTTATTTTTGAAAGGCTTCAAATCTATAAGATGAGACTTAATCCTCTTAAGTGTGTCTTCGACGTAGATGCAGGAAAGCTTCTAGGATTTATAGTCTCTCATCATGGAATCGAGGTCAACACAAATAAGATTGATGAATTGTTAACATGCCTCCACCTAGGAATATCATTGAGTTGTAGAGTTTACAAGGAAAGATTTAGGAAATTCAAAGATTCATATCCTATTTGGTTGATCGTACCCTTCCTTCCACTCGCTTGTTAAAGAAATATTTTCGCTTTATATGGGATGAAGAGTGCTAGGAAGATTTTGAGTCAATCAAATCCTATTTGGCCAATCCTCCCATACTAATGTTGGCTATGTAGGATAGGCCCTTCTCACTTTACCTCGCAGTATCACCATATGTTTTGGCAGCTTTTTTTGCTCAGCATGATGATGTTAAGAAAGAGAGTGTGGTCTACTACATCAGTCATGTCTTGGTTGGTTATGAAACCCATTACTCCTCCATGGAGAAACAATTTCTTTCTCTCGTCTTTGCTATGCAAAAGCTAAGGCACTACCTTCTTCATGCTAAAACACATGTCATCATAAAAAGTGACTTTCTAAAGAATTTGTTCTCTAGTACCGATATTCCTAGGAGATTAGAAAAATGGGTGATGTTACTCTTCGAGTTTGACATAAAGTTTATTACTCAGAAGATGATAAAGGGTCAAGCAGTTTCTGATCAATTGCCAGATGCTCCCTCATCTCACTCCTTCCCGAGTTAGACTTATTTCCTGATGAGAACATTCTTGCAATAAATTATGACCTCGAATGGAAAATATACTTCGATGGGTCAAGATGTCAGATTGGCTCTGATGCAGGTGTGATTGTAATATCACCCAAAGGTAAGCCAGTCCCTCACTCCTTTCGATTAGACTTCCCTTGCACTAACGACATCATTGAGTATGAAGCCCTCATTGCTAGCTTGTGTGCCATGATCGTACTAAAAATAAGACATCACTATATATTGGGTGATTATGAGCTTATTGTGAATCAAATTATGGGAACCTATCAAGCTAAGCAAAGTATGTTGTCTCTATATCGGGACCTTCCCTTGTCCTTTCTTAAATGGTTCTCCTCTTTCATGATAGATAGTGTCCCTAGGAGGGAAAATAGACATGCATATTCCATGGCAAGCGTTGTTTCCCTGGTACATTTAGATGAGGATATGAAAGAATACCACTTCATAGTTCAGGTCCTTCAGTCTCTTGCTATATTTGATTAGCCTAAATCCAACACTTTTGTGTGTTCTCACGTAGACTCAGGAGAATGGTTTTCTAATATTTACAACTACCTAAAGACTGGAAACTTTCTCGATGATTCAACGAAAAATAACTACACTTGTGTACGAAATCTCTCAATCCGTTATGTTATCTTGTCTAATGATCTAATGCAAAAGGGATCTATGAAAAACTTTGCTAAAGTGAATGTGTGTAAATGTGAACAAATCCTTAATGCCTTAAGCTTAACTCAAAAGACATTGAATAATGGAGCAACAGGAACAATACAGAGAGAGAATTATAATATAGAACAAAGAGAGAGAAGAGGACAAAAGATTGATTATGGAGTTTGTCTGAGTGGACTACATCTCTAGGTCTAGCTCAACTAGGTGACCAATCTATTAACAATTCCTTGGATGCTTCAGTAAAAATTCTGAGAAGAAGAGCTTTCAACCTGCAACAGAAAGTTGTAACAAAAATATGAACTCTATCACCTCCCAAAATACTCACAAAGGCCTACAAAGGCTTACAGACAGAGCATAATTACAACATAAAAATCTGCAATAGAAAAGTCCACACAACTCTCTCATAATCTTCTCAGAATAATTTTGCATCGTATGGATTACTCCTCTTCAAGAAAATCCTCCTCATAGTCTCCAATTCCTCTCTCTCCCCACTTGAATTCTTAAGAATTCACCCCAAAAATGGGATGATGGAATGCCTCCCTATCACTCCCTTTTATACAAGATATTTTCCCATTTGGGCTACAACCACCAAAATCTGTAATTTTCCCTCTTTAGGGAAAAATAAAAACCAAAACCCCTTATTTACAAATAAAACAATAATATCCTCTTTAAATCAATTAAATTTGTTTTGAGCCCTTAATTTATTGTTCATTCAGGCTATTGGTTGGGGTTTTCTTTTTTTATTATTATTTAAAACTTAACAAATAACCATTTATAGGTTATTTGATAGGGATTCAAGCTTAGAAATGTGTCAAATAAAACACAACCCCCATATATTTTAAATGCCACCGATGGCATAGCAGTGGTTATTTATTTTGTCACCTGATCGGTCGGTGGTTCAAGTATTGTCGTCCATTATTTCTCAACCATTTTCAAATGGTTTGATGAAAAAACTCAATCACCTACTATATTGGGTGATGACAGTCCGCGATGTGACGGTAAAGCGAACGGTTATGATATGGGGGTTGAGGGTTCAACCCCCAGCCAACATTTTTTTAACAAACAAATAGATTTTGCCAAAGGATATGAGAGAGATGAGAATGCCACATCACTATATGATCATACTAACTATGTCCTGACTCGATCGTTGACTGAGTTTCCCTGTTGTCACCATGTGTCATGTTATGATTCACTACCTAGAGGACACATGTCAACATCTGATTCGCCAACCATGTTGGTGTCTTCTAATTCTTGTATTTCCAATTCACCATGCCATGTCATTGTAGGACTACCATGTGTCAATACCCGATTAGTGCACGTCAGCATCCATACGATGATACATCTGCTCTGTCAATTGTTGACATCATGCTGATTTCATCACAATACCATCCAGTCACCCTAGTCAACTTGGAACTTTGATTAGCCATTTCTTCACCATACGTGCTCCATTTTTGATGAAACGAGCGTCATCAAGATCATCTCGTTATACTCTTCATCTTGATTCTAATTTTGATGAATTTTGAGGCAATCAATTTTTTTGCCTTTTTGACTGGTCCCTAGTTGCTATTTTGACCAATCTTTGACCAGATGTAACTTTTGCATACGAACTCTATTTTCTACAATTCAAGTGGTGTTGGAATCATGCTTCTGAGCATTACACCATGGTGTTGACTTCCTGAGCATTGGAGACAATCATTTTTTCAAGGTTCATAGATTGTCCTAGATCAAACCTCCCCACTGAAGAGCTTTTGGTCCTCTAAAAGCTATCTTGTAAAACCTTTGACTCCCTCAACTCATATCAACTTTGTTGTCACTTTCAAAGCTTCACTACAATGCTACTACTAGCTCCACCTTCAACAACTGATTCTAATTTTGGTCTCGGTTCCACCATGTTTCAGAACTTACATTTTCCCTCCATAAGTCTTACACTTCAGCTATGCCTTGATACTATCCCATCTACCCTTTAGGGGTCTTACAATTCAACAATATCAAGAAAGCATACATTGCCATATCTTCCTGCTAGGGTCTTACACTTCAGTAATGCATGGTCAATATGAGCATACCTATGGCCACATTTTCCCTCTAGGTGTCTTACATTTCAACCACATTAGGACTTCAAAGGATACAGTTCAAACAAAACTTGACATACCAAAAAGCAAGAAGAAAACCAAGCATGATAAACCCATCTCTCGCTGCTTCTCACAGTGATGGTTCTCATTCTGCATACTAGCCTAGCCAATTTCTTGGGCATGATTATGATGTTCCTCATCATTTACAAACTGCATGAGCAATGGAAACTATGCCTCATCTTGAAACATTCCTTCTCAACTTTGTACTTCAGAATAGTTGATTATGACATTCACCATATAGCTCTATCTATGTTCACTTGAGCAACAAGGCCATAGAAAAAGACCTTCAAGAGCCTCAGTCATCAAATGACCGAGTCGGAATAATTCTTAAAGTTGAGAACATACAAGAAACTTCTCGGTCATTCTCTACAACTCTAAGTCCCAACGTGGAGTGATCATCCTAACCTATCCACCTTTCACTTAATTTCTCAAGTGCTTATTTTCCTTAAACAAGAACAATAGACGTCTTCTCACCTTGAGAATTGTCATCAACTAAGCACTCTTCAATTTCAAAAAATTTCCATTATGCAAAAATAAGTCTTCAAGCATTTTCTTTTCTAATTACATAAGATAAGGCTTAAACAACCTTTCAAAATCTCAATTCCAAGAAAATACAACTTCATGCAAATAGCATAATGATTTTACTACAAAAACCTTATCTACTTGTATCACCTATCTCATAATCACAATGTGATATTTATTAATGAGCTAATAACAAAACAAATTTGATACAACTATTTAGATGACAAGTTTCCCCAGCTCTTACAAAGTTGGTCAAAAGCACTTTCCTTTGCTAGCTACTCCTTTGTCAGTTGAGGTTCCTCTACCTCAGGGATCATAGCCTCAAGTGCCTCCTTCACCTCTTCTTTAGAAACCTTCTATTGGTTAGGTCCCTTAATGGGCCTAGGTGAGCATCAAAGCTCTGGATGTAGCTTCCAACACTTCTTGATCCAATGCCCACTTATCTTACAGTGGGTGCAGTAGTTTCAGGATTTGTCTTACCTCTTTTCTTTGTTCTTTGGAGAAGAATCAACTTCACTTCCACTACCATAGTTTGAAGTGTGTGCCTAAGGATATTCCTTTTTAAAGGCTTTAGAGGATTCTCCAGTCTCTCCATATCTCAGTCCTTGATAACAAGGTCTCCTCGCAACCTCTACAGGATTGATCATGCCTTGTTCACTGATCCCAAGGCCTTTACCCTTGGTGTGCCTTTCAAAGCCTCCAAGAACAAAGTTTTGATTATTTTCCACCTCTTGATCTGATGCAAGAGACTCTTCTAGGTAACCACTTTGGTTACTAGAAATATTGAAAAGTTTCAGGTACTCTACATGTCGACAAAAAGCACACTGACCAACATTCTCCTAACTTGAGCCATAATTGGCCCACTTCCCATGATCACAAGCAAATCCTAACTTCAAAATCTTTGTAGTGGACTTTTCTATAGATGATGCACCCAAGCTATCATTTGGAGTGAGTGGAGAGTATGAGGAAGCATCCTTCAAATGCACGAAAAAATCACATATGCCAACATTCTCTAATGCAAGAGGAATCCTCCTGTGTTGCTCCTCCATGAGCTTCTACAACTTCGCATCCAACTCTTGATTCTCCTTGTTTTCCTTTTCAAGAAAACCTCTGAGCTTAGCATTCTTAGAATAAATGTGGTGGTTGGTTTCCTCCAGCTCCTGAAGCCTGTCAGCCTTGTCTCAATGCTCTCAGTAGAGTTCTTCAACCATTATCTTCATGGAAAAGATATCATCCATCATGGATGCAGATAGAGAAAATGTCACCCTAGACGATTCTCATTTCTCTAGTGCCATCTCTACTTCAGAACTCGAAATGTCCACCTTTCAACTTGCACACTGACACTGAAAACCAACAAAATAATTAAACTAGCAAGCTGACTAACAATCACTTATGCAAAACTAGCCAAACTGGGCTCTGATACAACTTGATCTGCTACAATGATGCCACTTGATATGATGTGGAAGGGGTCTATGACAAAATTTTCTAAAGTGAATGTGCATAATGGTGAAAAAATCCTTAATTCCTTAAGCTTAACTAAAAATACATTAAATAATGGAGCAAAAGTAACAATAAAGAGAGAATTATAACACAAAACAAAGAGAGAGAAGAGGACACAAGATTGATTATGGAGTTTGTCCGAGTGGACTATGTCTCTGGGTCTAGCTCAACTAAGTGACCAATTTATTAACAATGCCCTGTATGCTTTAATAAAAATTCTGAGAATAAGAGCTTTCAACTTGCAATAGAAAGTTGTAACAAAAATTTAAACTCTATCACCTCCCAAAAGACTCACAAATGCCTACAAAGGCTTACAGATAGATCATAATTACAACATAAAAATTTGCAACAGAAAAGTCTACACAACTCTCTCATAATCTTCTCAGAATAATTTTGCATTGTATGGCTTACTCCTCTTCAAGAAAATCCTTCTCATAGACTCCAATTCCTCTCTCTCCCCACTTGAATTCTTGAGAATTCACCCCAAGAATGGGATGATGGAATGCCTCCCTATTACTCCCTTTTATACAAGATATTTTCCCATTTGTGCTACAACCACCAAAATCTGTGATTTTCCCTCATTAGGGAAAAATCAAAACCAAACCCCCTTTATTTACAAATAAAACAATAATATCCCCTTTAAATCAATTAAATTTGTTTTGAGCCCTTAATTTATTGTTCATTCGAGCTATTGGTTGGGGTTTTTTTTTGTTATTTATTTAAAACTTAACAAATTACCATTTATAGGTTATTTGATAGGGATTTAGGCTTAGAAATGTGTCAAAGAAAACACAACCCCCATATATTTAAAATTCCATTGATGGCATAGAGGTGGCTATTTATTTTTTCAGTTGGCCAATGAGGGGTTCAAGTCTCACCAACCATTCTTTCTCAACCATTTTTAAATGGTTTGATAATAAAACTCAACTGCCTGCCAAATTGGGTGAAGACAGTTCACAACATGATGATGAAAGCAAACGGTTATGATATGGGGATCGGGGGTTCAACCCTTGGCCAATGTTTTATTTAGCAAACAAAGAGATTCCATCGAAGGAGATTGGAGAGATGAGAATGCCACATCACTATATGATCATGTTGACTATGTGTTGACTCAACCACTGACTGAGTTGCCCTACTATGGCCACATGTCATGTTATGATTCACTACCTGGAGGACATGTGTCAACATTTGATTTGCCAACCATGCTAACGTCTTCTGATGACTGTACTGCTGACTCACCATGCCATGTCACTTTATGGATACAACATGTCAAGACCTAATTGGTGTGCATCAGTATCCGTACGATGACACATCCACTCTGTCAGCTGTTGACATCATCATCATACCATATAATCACCCTAGTCAACTATTAACTTTTACCAACCGTTTCTTCACCATACGAGCTCTATTTTGATGAAATGAGTAGCATCAGGATCGTCTCATTGTGATCTTTTTCTTCATGTCGATTTGATGAATTTTGAGGCAATCAAATTTTTTTGCCTTTCTGACTGGCCCCTAGTTCTTGTTTTGACCAATCTTTGACCAGCTGTAACTTTTGCATACAATCTCCATTTTCTGTAATTCTAGCAGTGTTGGAATCATGCTTCTAAGCATTACACCATGGTGTTGACTTCCCGAGCATTGGATACAATTGATTTTTCAAGGTTCATAGGTCCTCTTGGATCATCTAATGTCCTCTATTGAAAATCTTATAATGTCTTCCTTCTTCGATGTCTCACTAAAGAAAAAATATCCCTTGCCCTTAAAGAATCCCATTTAGGCTCTGGGGGTGGACACTTTGGTGGTAAATCCCTGGTGAGAAAATTGATGCACATGGGGTACTTTTGTAAAATGATGGAAAAGGATTTCTTTGAATTTGTTAAAAAGTGTGTGCAATGTTAGCAACATAGTCATCTTATTCATGCACTTGCACAAGAGTTACAAAACTAGACCTCTCCTTGGTCATTTGCAAAATGGGGGTTGGATATTATTGAAAAAATACCTCCTTCTAAAGGACATATTTTTATTATCACTACTATGGATTACTTCATGAAGTGGGTCGAAGCCATCCTATTTTGATCCATGAACACTGAGGCTATTTGTAGTTTTCTCTTAAACAACATTATTTCTTGTTTTGGATTTCCTTCTACACTTGTTTTTTATAATGGTACGCCATTCAAAAACAAGGAACTAAAGCAATTCTTGTATAAATTCCACATTCAACATAGATTTTATAGACATATTATCCTCATTCCAATGGCCAAGCAAAAGCATCTAATAATAATTTTGAGATCATTATTCACAAAATATTCAATAAGCACAGTAAGGATTGGCATATTCAATTGGCATATGCTTTGTGGGCCTATCACACGAGTGTTCGTATGGAAATAGGAACAACACCTAACAACATTGTGTATGGTTCCAAGGCTATCATACTTTTAGAGTTGGAAATTTCATCTTTGTGGGTTTCCCTTAAAGGGTTAATTGATGAGAAAACTTATCAAGGTAATTGCTTGCATCAGCTAGAGATGCTCGATTAGTGCTGATTATAGGCCCTCAATCATCTTAAAGCTTATCAATGATCATTATCCAGACAATATAATAAAAGTGTATTTCCTAGGACTTTCAAGATATTAACCTGGTTCTCTACGAGAATCTAAGAAATGTAAATATGTCGCCTGATTAGAGGGGAAAATTCAGTCCTCGTTGGTTAGTCCCTTACATTGTCATCTTTTTGTATGGTTTGGGTGCTTATTGATTATCGTTTATGGATGGAATGCCTCTAAAAGATCTCGTTAATGTGATGCATCTTCATTGATACTATGTGTAGTGTCTAATGTGTCATATGTGTGGTGTTCACTCTTTAAGGGTTGTAGCATTGCATGTATTGACATCATTCATTAACATACAATTAATTTTTTTTGTGTTATGATATTATCATGTGTATGTGTGTGTGATACATACATGTATCCTACTTTATTTGTGTACCCATGTAGTACATTATATCTTTTATGGTAATTAGATCATTATTTTATTTAATTAACATACATCCATGTGTGTTCATTAAATCATCATAGCATATAATGTAAAAATACATCCATATACATACATAACATCCATAGCATCAACATACATGAAAGTAAAGAAACATACACATCAAAATACACAATTCCATAATTTTGAAGCCAGTATCTCATATATACATATATATATTGAATGTCATGTACACGTATTAGGCCACTATCATTAAAAAATTAGTGGCTATTGAATATGTGTATCAATGTCTGTACAAAAAAAATATACAAATGTATATCACGACTACAAAATTGATGTACAAAATGGATCTCTCTAAGGCTAAGGCATATGGCTCTTGAAACCCTCTGGCTCTAGCTAAGGTTTTGGCCTAGGTAGGCGCTATACATTGGAGATGGATCTAGAGTGATGCGAGCATGATTCGGATAGGGATACGTGCATCCCCCTGATCTCTCCTTGAAGAGAGCATACCTACATCAGCGCCTGCAACAACTGTTGATCATTTGTTGGGATTATGGCTACTAGCTAACTTGCAAGGTCATCAAGATGGCTCTAAAGGACATCATGCACCTGCTCGACAACCTCAACCCTTGTCACAACTGCATCTCACTCTGTGAGTGCCATCTGCAACTCCCTCAATAGCTATTCATACTACCTCTACACTATGGTGACATCAACCGCCCTCTACACCACCTATGCTCGTGCCTCCTTGTATGCATTCCTGAGATGTGCTACTAGCTCAAAAAGGTGGACATGTTGTCTCACTGAAGCTGGCTGGTAGGCACCTAGAACTGTCCCCTAGATAGGCACAATAGGGGCCACCTCTGATATGCACTGGGTAAAGAACCCAATCCATCTCTAAGTATCCACTGCAACCACAAAAGTAAAAATTATATCAATATCGTGAGGTGTATAAAAATTGAGACATGATATGTATATACATGAGATAAAGCTAAAAAAATGCTAAAATGAAACAACATAAATAATTGTCATACCTAGGTCCCCTGGCTACTACAATGGGTCAGGGGGAGGAGGTACACTCAGTCCTACACCACTAGTGTCAGGAGCCACCCTAGATGTAGTAAGGGCTGGTGGGGCTGATGAAATAGGTGTAGCTAGTGGAGGGGATGGTATCCTCCACTACCTCTTGGATCTCAGCGGTGTCATCCTAGCCTTCTACACCTGCTCCTCCTTGCTACCACTGCCTCTATGCCTCTTCCTTAGCCTGGATGACTATGGTGGCACATCCCCCTGCAAGTTTGGATCCCCTTTTGGGGCATCCATTGAAAGAATCAGGGTAGGATGATGTGTTGCCCACCATGTCAAGAAGGATCAATTAACATCGACACTTTTTAATGTTCCCATTGGCAGCAAGTCAGTTTCATCGACATCATCATCTAAGAGATCCACATCCACTAGAGTAGGGCATGGATGGTCCTCAGGCCTCACCATGCTCTATAAAACTCAAGTGTATGTTAGGACAGGAGGGGGAATGGTCTGAACTCGCCCGTGTTGCCACATGACCCAACTCCATTAGTAAGGCATAATCACAAAATCTATACAACCAAGGATGAACCGATCATGTTGCATGTTCCAAAGGAACCTATGATCATCCACTCATTGAAAAGGCTCGGTAAGGTCTCCATCTGATAAGATCTGGCATCAATGTGTCAAATTGTAGTTGCCAGAACTGTAGGTCATTGTGCCTCCACTGTCGCATAAGCTCATACCAGTAGGCCATCAGGACAACATGGTTCTGCACCTACAAATATCTCTTCAGCCTCATGCACATGATGTGGGAAAAATCCCACCCCTGAACAATTGTGCATGTTGTGAGGATGTGATACTCATAATGAACGTATTGGCCAAGCTCCTAGTAGAGGTGTGTTAGCATGTTGTACTCCTAGGAGAAGATGATACATGACTCCACCATCACTCGAATGGTATGAATGAGGTCCTCACGCAGGTGAGAGCCATGTGCATTAATGGTCACCCTCATGGAAATGGTAACTAATAGAACATGATGCATCAAAGGGGCAGTGGTTTGGGCCTAGTCGAACCACTAGGTGTAAATGTGCCCAGTCTCATCCCTATTGTCCATCCATCCAGAGTAGTATAAGACCTCATTTGATTGCCCATGTGTCAAGCATGTATCATCACTCATTTCCCATGGATTGGGAGCTCGAGGATGCGATAAAAATCCTCCAATTTGATGGTCATATCTCTAGTTGGTAACTGTTAAACAAGCGTAGGACAACTAAGAGGGGGGGTGAATCAGTTGTCACACAAATCTACACTTAAAATTTTTATCACTCATCAATTCTTTAACCACACTATTTTTTTATTAAATATGAGCATTAAATACAAATAACATAAATCAAATCAACACAATGAACACCATATTTTTACATGGAAAACCCAATAAGGGAAAAACCATGGTGAGGGTTAACTCATAATATAAAGATTATAAAAAGGCTCATTGCTAAAGGCTCACTACCCAAAAGAGGGCTCACTGTCCAAGTACAAAGGCTCATTACCTACAAAAAGGACTCACTATCCAATAGGGAGGCTCACTACCTACAAATACAAAAGAGAATAAAAGATCCACCACTACAATTAAAGCACATTCACAGGATTATAGAAACCCTTGTCTTACTGTCTTCAAGACAACTTGCACACAAACTTTTGCACTTATGATTTGTGGCTTACTTTAATCAACTTGCATCACCCTGTCATGAAAATCTTCACAATTCAACTTTATTTTATACCATTTTCAACCTTAGAAACATTTACAAAGGTCAGACACAAAACAATGTTTCATAAATTCAAATTATTTCAAAAACTCAAAATTCCCATGGTGGAAAGGAATAAGAGTAGACTAATAAAATTATTTTCTTGAACCATCTACAGGCTTCCTTAATTGAATTTTATTCTTAGCATGGTGTGCAAACACCAGGTCAGCCAAACCTAATGAAAAAAAAGATAAACATTGATGCACATGCTTCCCAACAAGAAGATGACACACAAACACCACAACATGCTTCATTAAGCACAAGACAACATCTTAGAACCTTCCAGATACATTTGTAGCAAAAACAACATACTTCAATCACTAAATTCCTTTCACCAATCAGCCCAAGTTGTGTAAACTCATATATGAATACTGAACCATGACTTCCTTATTACCAAACTCCAAACCTCTTTTCCAAAGCATAGGAAAGACCTTCACAAGACATATCCCAGATCCGCACTATCTAAAACAAAATAGTGAAGGACTGTAGAGCAGAAACATTTCTCCTAGTCCATAGAAGATCAAAACTTGTCAGACAATTCACATACCGGTGAACACAACTTCCATTTACCATCTCACTAGAAACTAAAAATCAGCATATGTTATCGTTAAATCCTTATTAATAATACTTCAAATTCGAACAAGCATAGGATCAACACAGTAGAAATGTGGAGCACATACCGAAGCACATTCTGAATAAACTCAACACTCTGACTTCCCTTCTTTATTTAATTTTCTCAAAATCACTTGGAAACTCACCAATACTACACAACTACAACACCATAAAGATAGCTCCATGTACTCACTACATCTCAAAAGTATCTCAACTATCCATTTACAAACATCAACATACTGAACTGTGTTGACATCAATGACAACACCACCAAACTAGCTCATATTTGTAACAGTAACTGGAAGCTAGAAGTTGTGGCATCCCATCACTCCTTCAACACCATCAACATGCAGTCATGATAAAGCATCTTTGGCATGGTATACATGTGCCAGAGCCCAACCCATTGTAGAAGGGAGACCTCATTATCAGTTAATTAGTCCCTCTAATCTCGTAGAAGGTGAAGGACCCACCCTCCGGGATTCCCCCTGATCTCTGGGTAGTCTTGCCAAAGAAAAAATAAATATGTGTTAGTCCACTGCAAGTTCTAAAAAAATATAAGTAAAAAGAATTTAAGGACGCATGCGCGTCACTCTAACGTCTATGTGTCGTGCAGATGTCCTAGCCGCCATTAATGGTGCAGGGATGATAGTGCACCCTTTAGATTCCAACGCATCCTCAAGACACCAGCATGTGTTGAAGATGTGTGCACGTGCCCAAGACACCTGCACACCAAAAAAACTAAAAACTTGTAAAAATTTACTGAAAAATGACTAACGAAGCCATTTCGAGTCCTACCTACTCAACCTCGATGCCTCGTCAATGTCCACACAGAGTTGGTCTAGCCTTGGATTCTTGTAACCTCATCTGCTCAACATTTTGATGAATTTTCTCTCAAAAAATTCAACAAAATTCTCATGATGAATAGTGCAAATGACCCTTCTCGGGGCCCACTTGGGTATATAGGGGCCTGTCAGGGCCCATCTTTCCTAGAGTTTGTGGCTCCTCGATTTCTCCTGATTTCACCCAACTTAGCTAGGGGAAAACTCAGGAGGGGGAATATAGTCACCTCTTCACCATATTTTTCTTTTGAATTGTCTAATTTTTCTTGACCATTCTTCTCGTCGTTGTAGCTTCTTCTGATTTTTTAAACTAACTTAAATTTGGTTTTACAGAGTATAATTTCGTGCATTTTTTCACAACCAGTCTTGAACTGCTTGTTGAGCTCAATTGTTGGGGGCACCTTCGGTACCGGCTAGCTCAACCTCGATGAACTTTGATGCACTCTTCTTTGGCATGAAAATCTATAAAATTTCAAAGTTTGGGAAAAAAATTACTTATCTACTTTAGTATGGTTGATTTTTCCAAAATCGAGAGCACTAAAGTGGGGGAAAAATGTAATGTCGCAAAATTGCACCTAGGGGAAATTCCACATTTTTGTACTTTGCCTAGCATTTATGACACCTAAATGCATTAATGGTGAAATCCCATGGGCTAGAATTTCATGATTCTTGATCCATATGGACCAGTGGTGAAGCAACAATAGCCTGATAACACATTTCCTAAAAACCTATATTTTGGATGCCTACATGGCGCACAGATGTTTGTGTGATGCGGTAGCATCCTAGCAGTTTTTCAAGTTTGAAATGGGAAATCTTGAATCTTGACTCTTGAAACATGTCCCAGCAATCAAATTTTTGGGTGTAATGCCTCTTTTCCACCCTTTCATGTAACAAAACCCCTCATTTTCTCTCATTTTGGGGGTTCATTCATTCAATCAAGCTTCTCTCTTCAACTTCAATCTCTTTCACTCTTGACAACAACACTTCTACAAGAAAAGCTCTACTAAAATAAGGTCCCTCCAATAGCCAAAGCTCTCTAGCAAGCATTCATCAATGTGTCCATGTGTTCAAGAGGGGGTTGAGGCCTATTAGTAAATCTCTCTCACTCTTCTCTATTTGTGAATAGATTAGATCTCTTTGTTCATTTGCTACTTGGTGGTGTAGGTTCTACTCCTGAAGTGGGTTTTGCTTTCACCACTTCCTTTGTCCATTTTAGTTACACTCTCTTTCTATCTGGCTATCCATGGAGGTGGCAACACCAAAGTAGGTGTTTGACTATAGAAAGACCCTATATAGCCCCAACATTTTCCCCTTGTTCATCTTGTGTGTAGGTTGCAAAGCAGAGCTTGGAGTGAAGACTCAGACGTCTAATTGAGGGTAAGTTTTCTCCAAGTTCTCCTTGTAATTTCTCTTAGTTTATGTTCTCCATTTTATTGTTCTGTTAAACAGACCTTAGATGTGGGCTAAGAAGTGAAACTCTATTTTTCCAGCCCAAGTTCTAAGTTCTTTTTTGCTCAGGATGACAACGTACCACTTGGACACTAGTGCACCACGCTGGCATCCTGAACTGGCATTGTCGTGCTTTGGCCGAGAGATCTTCTATTAGAGGAAAAAATCTAGAAATTTTTCTCTCTGAAGATCTGAATTAGTCTTCTTTGATAGTTAACGTGTATACATTTCCTTTGCAATTTCTTCATTCAACTTATGTTGAGGTGGATAAGGGTAGTTCATTCCCTGGGAATCTCTTGAGAACAAAGATAATTGTTTGCAATGAATCCCTCTTATCTCACACAACTATAAGAGAATATTTCATAATGGACCAAGAATACTTGATTCTCTTACAACCTTCCATAACCCAACTTGGGCACCAACTTTATCCATGCAAAAAGATACCTTATGATGAGTCATAAAATCTATCATAAGCTGTCATAACTGTCATAGGTCCAAGATTCCAAAGTGGGATGCCTACCTCCACTTGGGATGATGATGTATCATCCATTCACCTCCAACGAGGATGCCACCCAACTAGTGGGTCCCAATTGATGACAAGACAATGAAGGAAATTAAATAATACATAAAAATACAATAATACTTTAAATTAATCAATATTAGGACTCTAAGATTGAGAAACCTTAATCCCAACATTCTCCCACTTGTCGAAGACCTTCCAAGAGTCATATGAAATCATCTGCTCAGGGCTCCAAGGCCCATGGAATCAAAACACAATCTGAAATTTTTTGTGCTTATTGGTTTCATCAGTGCATTTGCAACATTCGCCAAAATGACAAACCTTTCCAACTTCACCTTTCCACCTTATACCATATCACAAACAAAATGATACTAAACATCGATGTTCTTTGTTTTGGCATGGAAGGTAGGATTCTTTGCTAGACAAATTGCACTTTGATTGTTGCAACAAATAGTAATTTGTCCTGCATCTAAACCAATATCATAACACAATATCTTAAGCCAAATGGCTTCCTTACAAGAATGAGTGGCTACCATATAATATGCCTCTATTATGGACAAGGGAACTACATCCTGTCGCTTACTCATCTAACTGATAGCACCACCAAACATCATAAACAAATAACTACTAGTGAATATTTTGTTGTCAATGTCATCTACCCAATCTAAATCCACATATCGATGAATACTCATAGAATGCTAAGGTCTAGTAGGATAACCATGAAAACACAATACATACTTGGAATTACCTCGTAAATATCTAAACACTCTCTTAACACATCCCAATGCACTCATCCAAGATTATCCATAAAACAACTAAGGACTCCACTGCTTGGGAAATGTCTAGTCTTGTACACATCATTTCATAAATCAAACTACCAACTACACTTGCATATTGTACTCTGGTCATGTCCTCCATCTCAATAGGAGATTTTGAATAGTCATTCACAAAAAACTTTATCCCTTACATCACAAGAACAACTAACTATCTGCAATCTACCATGTTGAATCTCTCAAACACTAAATTTGCATACTTGCTCTAGCTTATCTAAAGCTTCCTGTTAGATCTATCTCTCATGATCTCCATTCCCAAAATGTACCTAGCTACACCTAGGTATTTCATCTCAAACCGTGCTAACAACTGAAACTTTAAATCTGAAATCATACTTTTTCCATTCCCAATAATTAACATGTAATCTATGTATAAAACAATAATGAGAATGTGACCATTATCAAATTTATAATATACACAATGGTCAGATTTAGATCTCTAAAATCCCAATGACAACACATAGGTATCAAAATTTTGGTACGATGTTCTAAGAGACTATTTCAAACCATAAAGAGACTTCTTCAGTTTGCAAACCAAATTTTCTTTACCTTTTTTAATGAAATGCTCTGGTTGTAACATGTAAATCTCTTCCTCCAAGTCACCATGAAGGAACATTGTCTTCACATCCATCTCTTCCACTTCTAAATCATTCGCTATTGCATGTGATAATAGGAATCAGATAGATGCTAGCTTCACTACAGGAGAGAATGTCTCCCCGTAATCAATTCCCTCCACCTATGAAAGCCCCTTAGTGACCAACCATTCCTTATACTTCTCAACATTTCCATCAAGACCACACTTATTCTTGAAAACCCATTTACAACCAATAGGTTTACGTCCAACAAGAAAAGGTACTAGATCCCAAGTATTTTTTTCTTTAATGCAACTATCTCCTCATCCATGGATTTTCTCTAGGAAACTTCATTACTCATACCCATAGCCTCTCTAACAGTCCTAGGCTCATCAGTGTTAGCAATCAAAGGAAAAGTGCAACTAGAATCCAATAATGAATAACCAAACATTTTCGGTTTTCATCTAACTCGCATAGACCTCCTTAAAGGCTGAGTTTGAGGTTCTTATTCTTCTTAAAAAAATTTAGAGCTTCCCAAGCTCTCCTCATGATCAGGTCCAATAAGAGTGTGTAGTTCATCTTTCTTCGGAGTAGGTGGAATCTGAACTACCTCCTTCTTATGTTTCTCCTCTTTTTCTAGTTGCAGCTCAATTGGAAGGTTTCATCTCTCTAAAAATCATACTTCTACTATAGAGAACCTTTTGAGCTTTTGGATCCCAAAGTTTGTACCCTTTCATTCCAACACCATAGCTAATAAGGATACACTTAACTTCCTTGTTCTCCAACTTTAATCTCTTTCTCAATTGAAACATGAGTATAAGCTTCACAACCAAATACTCTAAGATGTCTCAATGAAGGATTTTTACCAAACCATGACTCCATGGGTTTCTTTCCAAAAAGCACTAATGTAGGATATATATTGATAAAATAACATACAGTGGCTAGTGCTTCATCCTAGAACTTTTGTTCAATGCTAGCACCATTCAACATATTCCAATCCATGTCCATCAACATTTTGTTCATCCCCTCTGCAACTCCATTTTGTTGTGGATTGTAGGGATTTTTCTTGTGTCTCTCAATCTCATGCTCTTTACAAAACTTTTCAAACTCTACAAAACAAAACTCGCCACCATTGTCAGTCCTCAAATGCTTAATCTTTCTTCTAGTTTAATTTTCTACCAAGGCCTTCAAATCCTTAAATCGACTAAAATTCAACTTTAATTATGAGAAAATAAATTAATTTCCTTCTAATATGATCTTCTATGAAAGAAAAAAATATACAAATTTTGATAATGAAGGAACATTCATAGGACCAAAAACTTCTCAATGAACATAGTCCAAAACCCCAAAAGACTTATGAGAACTAGAGAAAAAAGAAACACAATGTTCGTAAAATTCAAACTTGAGATTACAATCATCAAGGCCTTCAATAAGGTTCTTATTTTTCAGGTTTCTAACACCCTTCTCACCAATATGACCAAGAAATTGATGCCATAACATTGTCTTCTCTGCAAGAAGCTTCATTTCTATAGAATGAGCACCCTTAGGTACCCAAAATGTATGACCATTAGATGTAGCTACAAAACACTTCTTCATTGCACAATCTAATGGTAAGGATGAAGAATCCAAAGGTCTCTTCTTTAATACATCAAAAGAACTATTGCACTATATTGTGCATGCATCCAAATTGTATAGAGTGCCAATATGAACACCCTTAGCCAACACCACAACTCCTCTTTTCATCTTGCATCCTCCACCAAAGAAAAAAACTTGCACTCCCAAATCATTAAATTTACTTACAAAGAACATGTTTCATTCCAAACCCGTGATATGCATGGCACCATCAATTCCCTACACTCATCCACCAGAGAATCTAATTTTGACTCTTCCACAGTCAATGATCTTTAAGTGAGAGTCATCACCTAGGCACACCTTCCTTCCATCGTGTTCTTCATACTTTGAAAAAAAACCTCTATTTACAGGAAAGGATGTACATGAATCTATCAACCACACATCGTTAGATGCATGGGTTGCCAAGGCTCCAATAAATGCTTCTCCTTCATCTTAGGACAATTTTTTAGATTCATAATCAAAGAAAGACTTGTTTTTCTTCTCCTCAAAATCTTTTCTGAAGTGACCAGTTTCACCATAGTTCCAACAGTTTTCCTTGGAATTCTTACCAAGAGACTTATATCTCCCTAGAGACTTTGACTTAGATTTATTTTCCTTATTTTTTCCTTTCTCCTTTGGTCTACCATGAACAACAAGGTCCTCCTTGGCCATCTCAAAATACTTTCTCTACATCTCTTTAGATAACAATGAAGCAACAACCTCATACATCTTGAAAGTGGTTCTTGTGCTTCCCATAACCATCACTAGATGATCCCATGAGTTTGGAAACAAACACAATAGGAGCATGCAAAGGTCTTGTTCATCAATCTTGTCTCCAACGGAACCCAGTTGAGCAATCAACATGTTAAAATAATTCAAATGGTCTCTACCATGGATCCTCCATCTTCCATCTTCAGAGAATACATATTCTTTCTCAAGAATAGCTTGTTTACTAGGAACTTGGCCTGATAAACATCTCCAAGTTTCTTCCACAAAGAAGAAATAGTCTTCTCTTCATGAACATTTAGGAGAACAAAATCAGCTAAACATAGTCTAATTAGGCCCTTGGATTTTGGATCCATGAGATCCCAGTCTTCTTGTTTCATGCTCAATGGTTTGGCTCCAAAAATAGCATCCCATAGCCCATGATGTATGAACATACCTTCCATCTTGAGCTTCCAAAGCTCAAAATTACCACTGTTAAATTTCTCCATCTTAATCCTTGAGGATCTACTTGCCATCATTTTCCTACAACAAGGTCATGAAATACACTTCTACAAAACTTCCACTGAAATAAAGATCAACTCAAAAAACCCTTCTAACCCAATAAAAGAATCAAGGTTGGCCAAGCTCTGGTACAAATCAAAAGGAATTTAGGTGAGTTGAAATGGATTCCTACACTAACCTAAGTAGGGGAGAGTTACAAAATTTTATTTTAACACCTTATTCAATTATAGAAATAAAAACACATAAAAATAATATAAGGTAAACTTAGCAAGAACACATAAAAAGAACAACACCAAATCTACATGGGGGAAACCCTTTTGAGTAAAAAACACCACCCTCCAAAAGCACAGTACTATTGTATTATTTGAAATAAAGATTACAATGCAGCCCCAAGTACAAAGCTTCTTCAACAAGTGTTTCAAAACAAACACCTATTCTAGAGTGAATTTGATAGCACTTCATTACCTACAAACAAACTATATATTCTACAATGCAAGGCATCTAGTATATAGAAAGATGCAAGCAAGAATAAGCATTTAGAAGAGGATGGGCACCCAAATCCACATGGCACAATATTCCAAATTATAACATGCATTTGGACACATGTAACATATTCCATTACACCCCTTATAGTCATCATAAAATATAAATATTCCTTCCTCAAGATTGGGCACCCAAAATAGGCTATGAAATATGCCTTACACATCTTACAATTGTCATGGAATCTATCATAACTGACAATAATTACAACTATAAGAGAATCTGTCATAATTGACCAAGAATACTTGATTCTCTTACAACCTATCATAACCCATCTTGGGCACCAAAGTTCTCCATGAAAAAGATACCTTATGATGCATCATAGAATCTATCATAAGTTTTCGTAACTTGTCATAGGTCCAAGATTCCAAAGTGGGATGCCTACCTCCACTTGGGATGATGATGTGTCATCTAGTCACCTTCAATGGAGATGTCACCCAGCTAGTGGGTCCCAATTGATGAAAAGACAATGTAGGAAATTAAATAATACATACAAATACAATAATACATTAAATTAATCAATATTAGGACTCTAAGATTGAGACACCTTAATCCCAACATTTTTTATCACTTTGCCATGGATAGCTTGGTTACACTTTTTAGTGGGAGCTTTTTGACAATGATGGATTGGCAGTGTTGGATATGTCCTTGATGGTTTGTTGGTGGTTATATCTTCTTGGTTTGGAGATCTTGGTTTCACTTGATGTTACTAACATTTCAATTATGTGTGTAGACTTGGATGATATTCATGGAGGATATGTTTGTCATAATTCCATGTGTACCTCTATTAAACATCCAAAATACTAAGAGGGGGGTGAATCAATATTTCACAAACTGATAATAAAATCCACTTAATCATTTTACTATTTTGACTGAATCAACAAGAGAGAAAATAAAAGCAAGTTAATGCAATCACACACACGAACACCAAGATATTTACGTGAAAAACCCAATAAGGGAAAAACCATGGTTAGCTTTAACTCAAAATATATTATATTCAGATACATAATATTACAGGGCTTACTGCTAGGACTCGTTGTCCTTAAAAGGTTCACAACCTGAGTACAAAAGACAACTCACTGCCAAGATACAATGATAGTGGCTCACTGCCAAAAGAATGAACTAATGGAATGCACCTTCAATGTGTAGGGTTTAGTTCCACTAAAGCTCAGAATAAAAAGCACTACATTGATCAAAAAATTTGTACTACTGATAAAGCATTTAGGCTATGGTCTTCTCCTTTGTTCACTTTCTCATGCACACACATTCAAACTTTTCTTTCTTGCTCTCTTCCTTCTTCTTCCACACACCGTGTGCTTCTCTTCTCACTTCCTTATATATACACAACTATATTTTATTCATCAATTAAGTTGAAACCATATCAGATTTGAACATTTTATCCATATAGTGCATTATGCCAAGTTGGCTAGTAGTCTATAATATATTGCATTTGCTGAGTTGGCCAAGACTAAAAAAAATTCTTCTAACTAGCAAATAATCCTCAAAGCAAACACCTTCTGGATTTTAGAACACATTAATTTCCCATCATACTACCAATAAAGAGACTATTAGCACAACCATAGTATAAGAATGTTCACCTTAGTAGAATGAAAAGTCTCCCACATAGTACACCACACATAGAACAATAGTAGGATACAAAGTTGAACTCTATCAGAGATAACCTTCTATTCATAGTGAAAATAGTGTATCAAGATCCAAGAAAAAGTAGTTTGAATGAGTCAATAAAACATGGTTAGGAGATTAGAGTCATATAAGATCTTGTGATGAGTTCCAGTAGACCCAAATACCAACATACTGATCCATCACAGATGAGTATTATTGGTAGAGAATAAATTATGGTAAACCAAGAAAACTTCCCATATAATCATCACTATGTAGTTACTACCATGTTGGCATCAATGAAAACATAGAAACAACCAACACAACCATCCATACTTCATGCTAATGTTACAAGGCTTCCAAAAATATCGATATCATGATTTAGTGGGAGTTGTTGGTAGTGATGTGATTCATCATTGGTGATAGATGGTTATATTCATGTTGATTGAATATGTCGATATCTTGGAGCCATGGAGGACTCATGGAGTCTTTGGTTAAGGTGTTTTATATGCTTTTTCTTTTGCTATTATTATTGGGAAAATGTGTCTCAACCTTACAATTGTATAAGGTACTATTTGTAGAGTCTAATTAATGTGTTGTAAACTTGGTAAAGTCTACTCAAATCAGAGGGTTAACTAGTTGAACAATTCACTTCACATTGTCAAGACTACATTAAATCATCAACCAAGGTGAGTAAGCTTATGATGGTACTGCACTATATGTTCCTTCATGGACTCATGTTCACCTAAATTATCATATGCAAACTTATTCAACTATTCTACTTTGCTAGAATTTTACAAAATTGCAAAAAATAGTAAGAGTAGTTATAGAACCTAATGGCTATAGGTACCTGCAACATAGGTTGTAGGTGACTACTAATAACAAGTAAGTACATAATCAATCTAGAAATTATTTAGAATAACAAAATAATCAAATATAACCACTGGAGTACTAAGATTCAATATTTATACAACTGTTCACGAACAACAACTAGTGCAATTAACCATGAGAACTATTCTACTTTACTTTCAATGTATTTATGAACCAATGAAAACATTATTAATAGGAATGCATAAATGAATAAGTAAATAAATGAAGTGAAAGGTAGTACCTCGAGTGACCAAATTAGGGGATTGTCTCACTCAACTAAGAACCAAATCTAACTTAGAATCTTATGCATCCATATAACATACAACTCTTTTCATTGCATATCACTAGATATTCAAACAAAATCCTTCTTGCAGAGTGTATTCAATAATGACATTTTGACATGTCTTTGTTTTGGATAACTAAAAATTGGAAAATGACTAACTGCTTGATAACTTGTAACAACCAACTAACTTTGCTACAAATTCATCTCTTGAATTTATACAAAAGTAGGGAGAGACTTATTCAAACTACTAACTAAGTGCAACCATTAATCCCACTCCTATAAGATACAAGGATATAAAATTAATATTGGCTTACTTATTCTAACTGAAAAGGAAGAAAATACTTATTCAACAAAGAACTTAAATGAAATAGCTTGTATGTGAAACACATAAGAAAATGTTTAGAGTTCTAAAATAAGTAACCTGCTTCAATATTTAATTCTTCCATGGTGGTTTGCATCCAGCTCCACAACTTCCTACAACATAGGCAGTTTGAACTTCACCAGTCCCTGTTTCACTACTTTGATTCTTGCTACAAATACTCCATCTTGTTACCTCGTGATGAGCTATAGAGAGGTTAATCCATACAACATACATATACAACTAACCTTCATAATTAAATCATAGAATTTAATTCATATGCATACATTCTCATATTAAATCATACAATTGCTATGAATATTATCACCATATTTCATATTCTTCAAACTAGGTTCAAAGTTACAAGGTATGTCATGAAAGGATAACATATTATAAAATACTTAGAAAAGATACTTAGTGTGAGATAAGAGGGATGCATTACACATGATTCTCTTTGTTCTCAAGAGATCACCAGGGAACGAACTGCCCTTATCCACCTCAACATAAGTAGATTGGAGAAAAGAACTTTGCACAATGTTATATTTCAAGGAAGACCACTTCAGATCCTAAGAGAGTGAAACTTCTATATTTCTACCTCAGACAAAGGAGCTCTCGGCCAAAGGATGGAAACGTAGATTCAAGATGCTAGTGCGGTGCATTGTCATCCAAATGGCGTGTTGGCATCCTAAGAAACATAAATCTCAAGAACTCATGTGAGCAAAATAAGGTTTTATTTCTTAACTCAGACCTAGGGTCTACCAAACAAAATGATCGAACAAAGAACTAAAAATTTAAAGAAAGCATAAGGAGAACTTGGAGAAAAGTTACCTTCAACTAGATGATCGAGTCTTCACTCCAAGCTCTACTTGGAAACCTACACACAGAAGAACAAGGGGAAAAGGTTGGGGTTATATAGGGGTATTCCTTAGTTAGACCCTCATTTTGGTGTTCCCACCTCCACAGATAGCCAAGTTAGAAGGAGTGTAAATGAAACGGACAAAGCATGTGGTGAAAGAAAAACCCACTCCAGGAGTAGAACCTACACCACTAAGTAACAAATAAACAAGGAGAAAAGAGTGAGAGTGTTACCCATGGGCCTAGACCCTCTTTAGATTGCCCAGATGCACCATTGAGTGATTGCTTGAGAGATGTAGCTATTGGAAGGACCTCAGTCTGGCATGGCTTCACTTTTGAGAGTGTTGCTATCAAGAATGAAGAGAACTCAAGGATGGAAATATGTAGAGAGAGCTTGATTGAATGACTTGAACCCCCAAATGAGAGAAAAAGAGGGATTTTTGTTGCATGCAAGGGCGGAAAAGATCCATTTCATAAAAATTATAACTTCTAGGACACATGTCGAGAGAGTAAAGATTCAAGATTCCCCATTTCAAACTTGAAAAACTGCCAAGACGCTAACGCTCCACACAAACATCCATTTGCCACATAGACTTCCAAGGCCTAGATTTTTGGGAAACATTTCATTAGGATTTTTTGCTCTACCACTGGTGCACATGGGGTCAGAATCATGAAATTACGAATCATGGGATTTTTTTCATTAATGCTCTAAGGTGTCATAAATGCTAGGAAAAAGTACAAAAATGTGGAATTGCCCCTAGGTACAATTTTGTGACATTACATTTTACCCCCACTTTAGTGGGCTTGATTTTGGGAAAAATTAGCCACACTAAATTAGAGAAGACAAATTTTACCCAATTTTGAAATTTATGGATTTACGTGCCAAGAAAAAAGGACCTTAGAGGCCGTTGAATTCAAGCTAACTGGTACTGAAGGTGCCCCCAGCAATTGAGCTCAACAAACAACAATACATTGGTAGTGGAAAATCGCACAAAAATTTAACCTACAAAACTCAAATTTTAGGTCAGTTTCAAAAATTAGAAGAAGCTACCACAACAAGAAGAATGATCAAGAAAATTTCATTGATTTGGAAGGAAAATATGATCAAGAGGTGACTATATGCCTCCTAAGTTTTCCCCCAACTAGGTGGGGAAAATTCAAGAAAACTAGGGATCCACAAACTCCAAGAAAAATGGGCCCCAGAGGGCCTATATATACCTAGGTGGGCCCCTAGAAGGGTCATTTTCACTATTCACTATGAGCAAATTGTTGAACTTTGTGAGATAAAATTCAACAAAATGCTAAGCAGGAGGGAGTACGAGGCACTTAGGCTGGAGTAGCTAAGGGACAATATCATTGAGGGTAGCGAGGTGGACTAGGTAGGCCTCTAAACATCATTTTTCATGAATTTAAACACTTTTTTAGCATTTTTTTCCTCGTTGAGGTACGCAGGCATCCATTTTGGGTGCTTTTGTCCAAAATGTGGGTTGGTGTCTAGGTTCCATGCAAGAGTCCCAATTCAGGACTGGCAGCCCAAGGATGTGCTGGTGTCCTCAGGGCATCAATGGCAGGCAGGGATGTATGCGCATTGCATAGATGTCTGTGTGGCACACACAAGTCTTAGTAGATTTTTTGCTTTTAGTTTGAAATTCCATGTTCTAACACATATTTTTTCCACTTTTGCAGGAGTATCTTGAGATTCATGAGCATCTTGGTGGGTGAGCCTACTGACTTGTTTGTGAGAAGATGGACCACCTCACTAATGACGAGGTCACACACCTAGAGTAGGTTAGTCTCTAGCATGTGTTCACCATGCTAGAGATTTGCTACCATGAGAGGATGCTTACAATGCTGATGGAGCGATGGAATGCCACCACATCATCTTTCCAGTTGTCAACTAGAGAGATGACGATCACACTAGAGGACATATATCAAATCCTTAGACAACCCATCTGTGGATGGTAGGTGGCCATTGATGACACCCAATAGACATAGGAGTGGACAAAGGGAGTCCTTTACTATTTGGGGTGAATAGACGGTGGTGATGGCACAAGCCACATTTATATGCACTAGTATGACTAGGCACAATCCACTGCACTATTGCTATGTCGAGTGATGGTCGTGACCATTGCATTTCAAATCACGATAGACAGGTGAGGTTGTCACTTACACAGGGGCCTCATCCACACAATTAGGGATATGGTAGAGCATAGGACAATTTTTTCCTAGGGGCATAGTATGTTAGCGCACCTATACCAGGAGCTAGGTTAGTACGTCCATTATGAGTATCGTACAACATGCACACTTTTGTAGGTGTGGGATTTTTCCCACATCATGTTTGAGGCTAATTAGTTTTCCACAATGACTATCATATCACGTCCCCATGGACCACCTGTATGATATGACAAGGAAGTGGAGGCATGAAGACTTATAGTTTTGGCATTATAGTTCAACACACTTACTGCAGACTAGATCAGATGGAGACCCCATCGATATTTTAGATGGGTAAATGATGGAAGGTACCTAAGGAACCTGCAACGAGACCATTTTCTAGTAGGTCATTATGATCACATCATTGTACCATACTATTGGAGTCGGGTCATGCAACAACATGGTCATGTATAGACGATTCCCTTGGATGTGCCCACATATACTAGGGCTTATAGGAGGGCAGCCAAACTCAGGGATCCCCCCTGACCCACCATCACCATTTTTTTCCCCTTGGATGATGGTGAGCCTGACCATGATCTTCTGTCCATAGCACTGACAGATAATGTTGTAGATTTCAGAGGGTGGTGGGATAGGCACTTTCCACATCCAACGTTTGGCGAGGATTCTCCTAAAGGGGATCTGGGCCCATAGGGGGATGTGCCACCTCCACCTCCACAAGATAGACAAAGAGGTTGATAGCAAGCCAGTGAGGAGGAGAGATTGTAGGAGGAGGAGGAGGTGGCATCGTAGAGGCCGAGGTGGCAGAGGAGGTCATACCCCCCACCAGCTACCCCCTATCTCATTGGTGCCACCAACACCTATTGTTACAGTGGCGGCGACCTTGGTGGCACCGGAAGTGACTACCGATGTCAGTGGAAAGGGTCCCAGTGTCTCTCCTCACCTTGATTCTACATGGTAGCTAGGGGACCCAGGTATACAGAGCATGTTGTTTATATTTTAGTACTTTTAGTTTCTTCCTTTTAAAATTATATACATATTCCATGTGGTATTGATTTCACTCTTTCTTTTGGTGGTTGTAGAGGATGCACAAGGATGGACTGGGCTGATGGATCAGTGCATATCAGAGGTGGACCCTGATGTGCCTATTTAGGGGATGGACCTCGAGGCTTATTTTCTAGTGTCTGTTGGACGACATGCCCATAGCTTCAAGCTAGTATAGCACCTAAGGACCGCTTATGAGGATCAGGTAGCAGAGAATATTATTCAACTCACTGTAGAGGTAGCCACCATCTGAGGCTAGTGTGACCAACTATCAGGGGAGTTGCGGATGATGCTTGAAAAGTGAAACATGGCAGTGATGAGGTCCAATATTGCAGAGTATGTGCATGACACCCTTCATATTTTCCTTGATGACCTTGACAAGCAACTGACAGCCATGATCCTAGTAGATGTTTAGCAGGTGCAACGGGAGTTGACATGGGCACAAATGACCATATGCTCACTGTAGGGAGAGATCAGGGGGATGTGGGTAGCTTTGTTCACATTGCACTCATATTAATCCTAATCCATGTCCATCAAGCAACCTCTCCCTAGACCACAACAATAGCTAGATCCAAAGGGCTTAGGGAGCCATGCACCACAACCATAGGGATCCTATTTTTGTACATAAGTTTTGTAGCGAAAGATACACATTTTTTGTAGATCATTTGTATAGACATATATTCAATAGCCACTCATTTTGATAGTAGTGGCTTGATAAATGTACATGAAACTTGATACATATCTCTCTCTATATATATATATTGGTTTTGACATCATGGCATTATGTACTTTGATGTGTATGATTTTTTATTTTCATGTATGTTGATGCTATGGATATTATATGCTTATATGGATGTATGTTTACATTAGATGCTAATATGATTTAATGAACACACATGTTTGTATGTTAATTAAATACAATGATGATATAATTTCCATAAAATATGTAATGTGATGCATGGATACACAACATAGCAAGACATGTGTATGCATATTGTTCGTACACACACACACATGGTCACATCATAACACAAAAAATTTCATAATTCATTAATGAATAATGTCAACATATGTAGCGTTACTACCCTTAAAGGGAGAACACCACACACATGACACGTTGGATACTACACAGTATCGACAAAGATGCATCACATTAATGGGCTCTTTTAGAGGCATTCCATCCATAGACGATAATCCATAGGCACTCGAACCATACACAGAGATGACAATGTAAGGGCCTAACTAGTTAGGACTAAATTTCCCTCTCTCATTGGGTGGCTTATTTACATTTCTCTAATTCTCATATAGAACTAGATTCCCTAGCTTAAAGGTCCTAGGAAGCATGCTTTGATTATATTGTCTTGATAATGATCATTGATAAGCTTTAAGATGATCAAGAGCCTATAATTGGTGCTCGTCAAGAATCTCTAGCTAATCCAAACAATTGGCTCGATAAGTTTCATCATTAATTAACCCTTTAAGGGAAACCAGTAGAGAAAAAATTTCAAACTCTGAAGGCATGATAGCTTCGACACCATATACGAGGTTGTAAGGAATTGTTCCCATCACCATATGAACGCTCATGTGATAGGCCCACAAAGCATACATTAGTTGAATATTCCAATCCTTACCGTGTCTATTAATTGTTTTATGAAGAATGAGCTCAAGAGTCTTGTTAGACACTTCTGCTTTGCCATTAGATTGTGGATAGTATGGCATAGAAAATCTATCTTGAATGTGAAATTTCTCTAAGAAATACTTTACTTCCTTGTTCTTGAATGGCATACCATTGTCAGAAACAAGTGCAGTAGGCAATCCAAAATGAGAAATAATGTTGTTCAGAATAAAGCTACAGATAGCTTCAGCATTCATGGACTGAAGTGGAATGGCTTTGACCCACTTTGTGAAGTAATATGTAGTGATAATGATAAAGGTATGTCCCTTAGAAGAGGGAGGTGATATTTTTCCAATAATATCCAACCCCCATTTTGTGAACAACCAAGAAGAAGTCTAAAGATGACTGTGTTGTTGACATTGCAGGCATTTCTTAACAAAATCAAAGGAATCTTACTCCATCATTTTCCTAAAATACCCCATTGTTGTGCACATAGCACACACAACCCATTCGGAATGGGGAACCTCTTTCTTTTTGCCTCATCAGGTTGCTTTTTTTGTCACCTCATTTTGCATGCCAACTATTTTGTGTCCTAAGTGGTCAGTGAGCCTTAGAGGAAATCATCTTCAAATGACCATATTTTCCTACCCTCAAAATTTCAAGGCTTTAGGCCTTTGCAGAACTCCCTTGGTTGTTTTCCTTTTCCCTTTAGAACTGGCGTCCTTAGGAAGGCGTGGGTCTACCTAGTCAAGCCACCCCATGCAGGTTTCCTTCTGTAACTGAGGGTAATTTCTAGGTTATTAGATTATATCAATTGAATTGAAAGCAAAATAATAAAAACCCAAAGTAGCTACAAAACACAATGGAAATACATAAAAGAATGATTATACCTGATCGCCGAAGTCTCCATGATTCATTTTTGTAGCACCTTCTTACTTACTAGATAATGTTGCCCTCATATTCGTCGTTCGAGCAATCTGAAAATGCCTACGTCCTACAACAAGTCTTGAAGGATTTGATGTGTCTAAATGCCTATGTCTAAAAGCCAATGCCTATGTCTAAAATAAATGTCAAAATTGAACACTAAAATTGCCTATGACAAAATATGTGAAAATAAATGCATATAATAATTATGCAAAATGTCAGCATGTGTGTGTCCTTGAAAAATGAGAAGAAGATGGCATTTTATAGAAAAGGCCATTTCGAATGGACGAACGAGATAAATTGATGAAATGAACGATCCAAATTAAACCTAAGAATCCCTAATTAGGGTTAGGGAAAAATCCTTAATCGAACGGTCAGAATAAAATCAGATCGACGATGGAAAATAAATGAGACAATTAATTAGAAAATAAAGATTTTCGAAAAATCAAAAAGATAAGATTGCCTGATTTGGAAGATTTGAAAAAATCAAAGGGATAAGATGTGGACTGAAGATAAGATTTGGAAAATCAAGAATCTGCCCGATTGCTTGATTTTTAGAAGATTAATTACTAATTTGAATTAAGATAATTCAAATTATGGATTTTATGAGACAATAAATAATCTTTTTCAGATTATTTACCAAAAGGGACTGACAGTTAAGATTGTGATGACATTTTAAATAATTGATTTATTTAAAATGAGAGGAATATTAAATTGGCAATTAAATAATTAAATTTAATTATTTAATTTAGAAGATAAGATTAATTAATTAAATAAATTAATCAATTTATTTAATTAAGACAATTAGTGACATATTAAATAAATAAATAAAACTTATTTATTTAATAATCATGAAGAAATATATGACAAAGGGGAATTAAATAAATTAAGAAATTTATTTAATTAAGGGAAGATTTAGACAATTAATGACGTATTTAATAAATAAATAAAATTTATTTATTTAATAATCATGAAGAAAACAAAGACATGAATTAATTAAACAATTATGAATTATTTAATCAATAGTCAAATGTGGACCAAGGACATAATTAAATGTCATAAGTATGCTAGGATGAAAGTGGTAAAAATGAAGCTTACAGGCCTAGGTCATTTTTAGGTTTCTACACCTTCACTTCACGGCCGTTCCAAAAGGCTTCCGCCCTGCAAACTTCTGTCATTCAGGACATGCCTCTCTGACTACTACTTCCTTTGTCAAACCCCAAGTAGCTAACTGTTGGTTGTCGTCTGCCTACCGAGCTCCATCCTTCCTACAACCATTTTCAAAATGACTATTTACTAGCATCTAGTGCCACTGTACAAACATTAATGAGGGGTATTAAATGACAAAAATTGTATAAATAGCCCCTCCTGAGCTGTTATTTTCACTTGTCAGTTGTTTAGAAGTGAGTTAGAGCCCTCTGCAAATGTTGTCATCGTGCCTGCTGAGCCTAGTTTCTGATTTGAAGTTGTTACCCATTGTTTGCTTGACCTCCTTCATTAGGTTACATAGGTAGGTTTTCCACTACGCACCATATCTCAAGTTTTTATTGATTTCTATGTAAAATTGGTAAATTTGAAGGAAGAAAACTTGATAAATAGCTAGTGAACCAAGGCACACAAAACCCATGAATTGAAATCTTGGAAAAACTTCAAAATCACCCCATACAGCACTTTTAGAACTCACCCTCCCCATGGTCATTCTTCAGCCAAAGCATCTGTGCTCTATGGGCCCACACCCATACTATAAACGTCATCCTTTGAAAACAAGTTAAATTTTGAAACGACAAATTTTCCCATCGAGTCCATCTCGATAGGAGACTCCCTTCGCTTTGACATATTAAACTTGGTTAAAATTCATGAACTCAAGTGGAAATCCATCGACTCTCTCAGGTCCGTCTCCATGGGATTCCACCTCCGAAGTTCCCTTCAAACTCCGTCATTTCGAACAATTCTTCAATCACAACCTTTCGGTGCTTGGACCCTGCCTTGTTGATCTCCCACCAAACTCCAACTTTGCAAAAATCTCAAAACCTTGCTCGATTGCGGGCTTCAACTTGCAGACTTTCGCTTGTGGAATTTTTCCTTAGTTTTTCTGTTTCAAATGGCTTTTACATCTTGTCTTCCCACCTGTCAGACTCTACCCTTATCTTCGCCATCCAAGTTGAAGGTAGTGATCTAAGAATGTGGGTCATCCTCCGTGGACCTTTGTTGGAATTTCACCAATGCATAAATGACTACTCAAAGTGGCGAAGCCCTAGCATCCACCCGATCAACAGGTCCCAACCGCCCTTCTACCAGTTGTCTCCCTTTGTTCCCTAAATGACCACATTCGAATTTATTTGTGGGCCTCACCACATAGAATTTTGTCTGCAGACCTCCATAGCTAGTCTACCATTCTGAATGGCCCTTGATGACCAATCTTCCACCCTTCAGCTACTGAGTTCACTATGTTCATATGAGCCCAAAATAAAAAATAATCAAGTGTTAAAGCCTTGTGTAAACTACATCTCGCGAGAAAGCATTTATGGATTTCTGCCTCGCTTTTTTCATTTTGAAACATCCGTAGACCCCCATCAACCCATTGCGAGGAGCCCAACCCTACTGCTACCTTCTGACTAACCGATGATAGACAAAGTGAATGCAAAGGTTTGACCTCCTAGTGGACTTGATGATGCAAACCTCCCCTATTGAATCTCAGTCTTCCCTCCACTATTTCAAATGACCATGACCAATCGACCACCCGCACCTTCTGGTCTGCAATGATTTAAATTCCAAGTGAATTGCACTACCTCCTTTCAAATCCATGGATCCCGCATGGTAGAACACCACCTTTCCAACTCCATTTTAACGGCCATGCCTCAAACAGTCGAGCTGCCCTTTGATACTGCATGACCAAACAATGAACCTAATGCCCTCCAAACTTCAAATTGACTTTGACCCATGTGCCAAAATGGTTCTACTTTGATTTTGTGGGTCAAGGTAGGTAGGTCGTCGTGCCTTGTTTTCCATCCCTTTTTTAGTTTCTTTAGAACAACCACCAGCCTAGGGAAGTCTGCAAACTTGGGCCTAAATTGTTGTAACTCCCTCCTATGAAGGTTAATGTCAATCTGGAAGAGATGTTAGAATTCTTAAGTAATGAATTATCTAACCTAATGTTGTTTTGTAGGATTGTGGCTAACTTTCCCATTGTTTTAATGATTGATTGTGCTTACCTCTCTCTCAACAACATGATATATGGAACCAGGTGCAAGATCTTCATAGGCAGCTGTGGAGAAAGATAAGGGAAAGAAATTAGCTAAAGCACCCAAAGGAAAAGAGGACAAAGACCAGATGAAGTACAAATTCCAAGGGGAGCCTCTTAACTCCAAGGTCAATGCAAATTGGAAGGAGACCTCAAATACTAATCTGGGACACATAGACATAGATGAATTCAAGCAACAGGTTTGGATCAACCCCACAACATAAAGCAAAAGAAATATTAGAAGCAATGGGTTGGCCAAGGCTGTCGGTTTCCTACCTACCCTCATTGCTCCTAAGCTTGTAATGGCCTGCAGGGAGGCATACCAAGAAGAGTCTAAAACAATAGTGGATAGAGATGGGAATGTTTTGGCTGACTTGTCTACCAATTCAATAGGGAAGACCTTCCATATCCCTACCTTCTAAGAGATGAAGGAAACAACCAAGGAAGATGGAAAGGAGACATGGGTTGAAGACCCCCTCAAGTACAAAAGACTTATCAACCAATACTGGCTGAAAGAAAAGAGGGGCAGTGCAAATAAGGTGCCCTAAGAACTATTCTGAAGTGA
The DNA here is from genome assembly GCA_007258455.2 of Sequoia sempervirens. NCBI lineage: Eukaryota > Viridiplantae > Streptophyta > Pinopsida > Cupressales > Cupressaceae > Sequoia > Sequoia sempervirens. Next base: position 446,181,177 of record VDFB02075321.1, read on the forward strand.
TTTCTATGAGGATTACCATGACTTGGTAACCTTACTAAGCAGAGTTGTGGGCCTTCCGACTGCAACCTTCTTTCAAGAGTGGATGCTATACTTCATGGAAGAGATCCTCTGAGGCAAAACCAAGTTCTATTGGGCGGGAATAATTATCAATTGCTTGCACAAGAAATTTATGGCTATAAAGAAGACCTTGCGCTTCTATATGACATCCTACCTTGTTTATTTGCTTGTTGATCGTACCTAGTATAGGGGATTATTTGTGGCACCAAATATAGAACTAGGCAGGGAATTAAAGGTCTATGATAGGTGCCCCCAGCTCTAATTTAGGAATTTCAAGAGGGACTACTATAGAGCCAATGACGCCTCCATAGGCCATGTTATCAGATTACTTGGGGGTGACTTTGAAAGGAGGGTCTCCCATAGTGCCAACACTTACATTCGCTAGTTCAGCTTCTTGTTCATACAATTCCCTAAGTTCACATACATTCGAGCTGAAGGTTTCTCAGAGAAAACATCCAAGCTACCCCAATATCCAAATGACAAAATAATATTACTAGAGCTCTCTCAGTTGCTGCAATGAGCACACGCCCTTCTAAGTAGCAAACATGAGGTAGGGATTCCTTATCCTCTTTCTTTTGGCTAAGGGATGTATGAGATCCACACATCCTAGTGCACAAACCAATCAGATAAAGAACTCATGGAATACCATCTAGAGCTCTACACTTCCTAACCACAGATGGACCCCTACAAAAAACTCAAGAAGATGGTCGTAGCTGAACACACCCACGTACATGATGTTGAGGAATTTTGGGCCAAATGCAGGGATGACAAAGAAGTGCGGATGACACACTACATGCACATGACAACATGCTTTGTCAAGAAGGTCAGCTTGTTCCCAGTGCCTAATCAAGTGGTAGAGGATGAAAACACAGTGATTGATCCTCGAAACGATGCAATGGCATATCTCCCACTGCCATTAATTGATTGGAACAAGGAAGAGTTCAATGACCTCAATATTCTGACAAAGCTAATTGAGGCAAGGACCAAAGAATGGATCGATGGGTACATCACCCAATTGAAGTTGTAGGGAGTCACTCTAACATATGGCAAGCTCAAGAATTAGCTTACAAGTGAAACCAATAGTGGGACAATTGTTTCCTCATGAAGAGAAACATCAAAATATCCTCCAACCACCAGGTGAAGGAAGAGAAAAGAAATGGTTGAGCAATAGCTCAAGCCTAAGGTGTAGGCAAAAAAGGCTTCAGAAGGAAAACCTTTAAAGAAACCCGAATTAAGGCAGTTTCACAGCGATGCCTACTATCCAGGAGTACCTGCTCCATGAAGGAGAAAAAATTGAGGCCAAGTATCCAAAATCTCCACCTGTTGCCTCCACTCTTGTGGTCACCATTGTCATTGATGTTGCTACTACTACTGCCCCTCTGCTTTCTTCTCAAGAAATGATTCCTACTTCTCCACCCATGATGGATATCTCAGTCCACCTTACCTCTACTCCACCCACAATACAGGTTGTGACTATTTGATTCTTCCTCAGCCACAACTTCCTTGCGCTCTTTTGCCTCAATGTATCCAACAACATCTCTTCCATTGGCTACAACAACAATTCCAATTCCTGCTCTCTCACCCCCAGAGGCCTTCACTCATCACAGCTGAATATCCCAATGGAGCTCTCTAGGGTTTTTATGAACCCCATGATACAGGTTCCTTTGTATAGATAGTTGCAAATCTCCCCACTCCTACTCCTCCAACTGAGCTAGCAGAAATGAAAGCAATGATGCAAATATCAAAAGAGTTAGAGTAGAAAGAAAGAGAAGCAACAAAAGATATGGAGGAGGAAGCAGATGACTACTATGAGCACCTTGAGTACTAGCATCTAGTGATCAATAAGGTAGTGCATGAAGGAGAGGAAGAAGAGACACAGTCATCTATGGAAGATACTAAGGAGCCAGGGGCTAAGTATATTGTAGAAATATTTGACCCCGAGCTCAAAGAGGAGTTAGCTCAGTAACTCAAGAATGTTGGAGAAGAGGTAGAGAGGAAACCTTCTGATGAAGAAAAGGATGCAGATGAGAAAGTAGAGGAATAGACTAAGCCTCCAACTAGGGAACATGATAAGATCCCCGAGCATGATAAAGAGATGCCTCTTTCTGAGGAGCAAGAAGAAAAAGAAAAGGAAGAACAAGAAGAAGATAAGCCTAAGGAGGAGGTTGAAACTAAGGAAATCCCAGAAGCAACACATCATGAAGAACATGAGCATGACCAAGAAGAAGAAGAGAAACCCACTGAAGGGGAGGACAACCCCAAGGAACATGCAGCTATTGAATCCCTAGGAAAAGAAACTATATTCATCTGATATTTTGATGATGAAGAGGGAGAAAAGACCGAGCAAGAGACTCTAGGTGGTAAAGTAATGGAGATTTAACACACCTGTGAGGAAGAGGGTGATTGAGAATTGTGAAAAGGAGAATCTCAGATACCAGAGTGGTTGGAGAAATAGTTGGAAAAGAAAACCCCAACCTCAAAGGATCCGAGGGAAAGGTTGGAGGCCATCTTGGCTCGAGCCCAAATAAGCACGAAGAAAGAGAAAAATCCAAAGGTCAGATATTAGCTGACAATGGATGTTTTTGGATCAAGGACCGTGCAGATAGCCACTCTAGTTGTGGGAGAAGAAGCGGTAAGCTACAATGTCTCTACCCTCGAATTGGAAACAACAACAAGGGAACAAAAGATTGACCATCTCCAAGTATCTGTTGCCACCATTGTGCACCAAATGCACAAAGATAATATTTCCAAGGAGGAGTTGAAAGCACAGGTGGCTAACTTAACAACATACATCCAACAATGGTCATCAGTCGAAGACCTCCCTACCACATCCTCAACACCACCTCTATTGTTGTCCAAGGACCACATTGACCAGCTAGAGAAAAGAAAGAATTGGACAAAGGTCACAAAGGATTGGTTCTGACAAGTCCTCTACAATGGAAATATGGGTAGAGCCTGTATTGTCAGGATATCCAACAAGTTCCTGGAGTTGCAAAATGTACTTGAGGGGATAAGGAAATTTTGCACCGACTTCCCAAGGCTATAGGATCACATACCCCAAGCTTGAGGCTATTCTCAAGATACCAGATAAATCCTGGGAGAAGGATTTTGCTTTGGAAAAAGGTGACCATTGGCTTGTGAAGATGTGGAAAATGAGCCTAGACCACAGAAAAGAGGTGTTGGAATAGGTGCTCCATGAGGTGGAGCTGGAAATCGATTGGATCAAATAATTTTGGGCTTCCTATGAAGAATACCTTAGGATGATGACAGAATTTGATGGACCTATTGTCGAGCTAGATCTGGAAAAGATAAAGACCTACTTTCAAAATAAGATGGAGAATCGAACCATGGATGCACTTACACCAAATTTCATGGGTTTTGTTGCTCGAGCCTTCGCTCAATCTGAGTAGGTGATTAAGAATGCTCAAAACTATGACAGGGATTGGGCTGACCTCATGAAAAAATCTAGAAAATTCAACTTCCAAGTGATCCAATCAGATATATTGGAGTGGGATAAGCTCCAAGGATTGATCGTAAAATTTTAGGAGTACGCCACCTTGAAGAGGAATAAATGAATTCTTATGATTGATGATGAGTTCCTCATAGTGTATCTCTAGCAAAAGGGAAATTAGCTAGAAGACAAAAGAGCTCTAGTGCTGTCATATGAAGATAAAATAGGCTAAAGACAAAATGTAATTTTAAATTGTAAAATATTTGGGGGTAGGTGGAACCCTAATTTTTAGTGAATCTTGGCCACTCATTTTTCTTTTCGGACACTATAAATAGGGGGTATCCTCTCATTTTCAAGAGAGAGTTGAGTTGTTGTAAAGACACATTGCTAAAATTTTAATAGAAGTTCATTGGATTTTGGTGGATTCTTGAGTTTCAATTGCATGTTATATGGTTCTTCTCCCATAGTTAGTTAATTTGGATAGATTTACTTTTTTGTTTGTGAGTTTTACAAGTTATGAGTAGATTAGTTAATTTTGTTCATTGGTATTGAAGAATTATGTTGTGTGTTGGTAACCTTCCTTGTCCATACTTTTTGTTGTTTATTGATGATAAATAGCTATATAAAGTTAGTCTGGGAATAAATCAGAAGCTACACTAAATTTATATCTTTTATTCATGCTTATGGTGAATGAATGGTTGAATATCTGCAATCCTTAGAAGCTTGCACTAGTTTCATGAGACTATGAAGTAATCTGGTTAACTGGAACTCAGTTTTAGGAAGGTTGTCCACAATAGGGTCTTCCATTATCACTGTTCATTGCTAGTTTCAAGTCTAGGAACCTCCTCTCTTCCCTGCCCTTTTTCCTTTTTTTAATAGTGACTTTGAACAAGGTCCATTGCACATTATAAAGCCAAATCTGAAGCTGACATAGGAGTTCTAGACTACTGTTTGAACCTACAACAACTGCACATCAACTTTCCCATCTTAAGAACTTCTTTCGAAGAGTTGATTCTCTTCACACTTAACTTTTGTAAGTCTACCCTATGATTACTAGCAAGATCACATCAAAACAACTAAGACATTCCAATAAATTAATGACCTAACACCCAAGAGACCTTGGGGTGATTTTTAGCAACTTGTTGTTGGAGATTTCCTTTTAAGAGAGGTAGTGCACTTATGTGTTTCCTATGTTGAGAAGTGAAAGAAAACCCATCAACAGAAATGGTGATAGGAGGAGGGCCCTTTTGGAGTTAAGCTAGATTGAATTAGATTATTTTCCCTTGAAAAATTCCATATAGGATTGAGATCAATGCCAAGCAAAGGGGAATTTCAAGAATTGCAGTTCCCTACAAGGGCTAGAAAGACTAAGAGAGAGAACACAACCTATTCTTCCTCCTCTATTCCATCCACTTCACCTTCACTTTCACCACCTTCCTCCTTTGAACAGCCACACACTCACCTTTCCTCTTCCATCTCTCCCTCTTCCACTCATCCATCCCAAAATGCATTTCAACCACTTGCTTCCCACAACTAGGGTGCTACCCCTGTCCTTGCCTTCCAATTCCAAGGTGTAGTCCCAACTATCATTGCCCCTATGCAGCCCCAAGTTGCTATCCAACATCAACTACCACCCCCACCTCCCCTCATGGATTGGTTGGGAAATAATCCTTCCCCGTTGTTCTCCAATGCTTACTATGGCATGCCTAAGAACCCAAAGAGATTTTGAATGAAGTTCAATCCTCAGGATCCACAAAGGATAGTTGAAGAACATATTAAGATCTTCCAAGTGACATTGAAAGATATGCAAATTGATTGAGAGGATGTAGCATGCGGTATTTTTCCTTATTCCTTAGGGGAAGAGGTCTTCTATTGGTATATAAACTTATTGATGGAGTCCATCACATCTTGGACCTTGTTGATGAATTCCTTCTTGCAAAAGTACAATATCCCAGTTAGCCCTTCAGAGTTGTACCACAAATTCATGTCCATATGAAGGCAATTCAATGAGTCGATCAACTCCTTCAACAATCAATTCCATCAAGCATACACAAGGTTGCTAGCCCCGTATGCACTCAATGATGCTGCTACCTTGCCCATTTATTATGCAACATTGGATAACCTCACAGCTACATTGCTGAAGAGGATGCGACCAACTCCTACCACATTAGTGGATGCTTATTCTGAGGTAGTCATAGCCATCAATGACTTGGGACAAAACATCTCTATTCTACTACCTTCCTTGGGGTAGGTTTCCCATTCTATGCAGATTCAAGGACTTAAACAAGCTTTGCAACACTAGATGACCCTAATGAATCAAGTGTCGTAGTTGCCCATAGTATCTCATCTAGGGAAGCCCATGAACCAAGTGCCCTCAGTGCCTCATTACTTGCAGCCTCAGCAACAACAAGCCCATGCATATCCATCACAAGTACTAGCATACCTATAAGGGCCCAACTTCCCACCCATTCAGCAAAACCAGTCAATGGCACAACCCATCTTCCTCCAAAATCAAATGCCACAACCAAGCAATGCTGAGAAAGATTAGTTGGATGAGCTGATGGAGATGATCAAAAAGATGTCCATAGAGATGACTCACCTCCAAAATCAAAATAATCAATTATAAGCCTCTCAACGCAGCCTTCAGGCCAACCTCAATCGTGACAGTCGAGACAACCAGGAAGCGGGTACCTCATTAGCACCAAACTATGAGTGAGGATAGAACTCCAATTAGAATTTTGAAAGGAGACCCTGACAAAGATAGAAATGAACATGGAATACCAGACCAAAAAATGAGGGTGTTCCCACTCCTCTTGATCAACCTACTAGTAATGAGAAGAAACTAGTGGAGTGCATCTCGCCAAGGCTGCCTTATCCAAATGGTGTCAGATTCACAAGACCAATAGGCATTCTAAATTGGACTACCCCGAGTTTCAAACAGTCACAGAAATCTTTCAGGTAGAAGTCTAGAATGTTGTTGACAGTGCAACTTGTAGAGACATAGTTTTCTCTGACCCATATGATTCATCTTATCTCATGGTCAACCAAGCCCCATTCCCATGGAGTGAGCAATGAGCCTAAGATCGAGACCGCCTCTACTAAGAATGAAGAAAGACAAGAGGTAAGTAATGAAGAAACTCTATCTCAGCTATATAATTCAATAGATAATGGTCCAGTAGATGAGGAAGAGTTTTGGGAAGATGAGGTCCAAATGTTTCACCAAAGAACAATGCCATATTTCTTGAGGAATAGACAAGCAGGAGGACCTTTCAATACTTCCACTCCACCCAATAAATTTAGCACTCCACCTCACCCTAATTCTATCAACAATCCCAGTTTTCACCATGTACCAACTCAATACCTTGATAAGAACAAACAACCAATTCAAATGCTAACAACTAGCTAGCTCCTCCATAGGTAGAGCTTTTGAGTTTGAAATTGAGCAAATGGGTGAATATGTCACTCAAGAGTTCAAGAAAGTCAAAAATCAGCTTGTCTATCTTTGTGCTACTTAAAGTTCTTGCAATTAGGAACACCTTCTTTAGGGTGATCAATGGAACTCCTTCCTCCAAGGTAACACAAGAGGTTCTAGCTAAAAGATTCTCTTTTGAAGACCCACCACATGAGCTCATAATTTAGGAAATAATAGGAAAGAAGAAGGATGTCCCCCCAAATCATCAAGCTAGAAAATAGCCCACCAAAGAGAACAATTAGGGGAAATTCAAGGAAAATACGAATGAAAAGGACAAGGGTTAGGTGGCCTAGGTTGATATCCCTATGGGTCTCTTCCAAGGAAGGTTCGAGACAACTCCCTTCCTTACCACTATTAGGATATTCAGGAAGAACCTACACAATTACTTGATTGACTCTAGAGCATCAGCCAATGTCATGCCTTTGGTTGTATGCAAGGCCCTTGGGATCGTCCCTACCCCTTCAAGAAGAAAAGTAACTCAGCTGGAAAAAATAAAGGTGAACATTGTTGGAGAAATCAATCGTATTCCCATGTAGATTGTTGTAGACCCAGGGGTGCAACAAGTTATTAACATCCAAGTTGCAGATATTTTGGACACATACAAAATAATCTTGGGACATGACTTCACCTGAGCATTGAATGGATATACCACAACTGATTTCTCTTACATGTGGCTTCCATGGAAAGGGTTGCCAAATCAGATTCGCATCGATCAGGAGCCTTGCATGAAATTCATGATCATGAAATATAAAAACACCAATGAGGTGTTGTTTGTTGAAATAGAATTGGAAAATTATTGTCCTATGACTTATCAAGGAGAATCAAAATTCCCAGAAGAAGAGGTAGCTGAGGAGGTCCTCTTGGTACTATGTAGTCCTCTGCCAGCCTAGCTTACGCACACCATAACACATAAATGTTAGTGGAATCAAAGGATGGTGAGTCCTACGAAGATAGGAATTTAGGACTACTGGACGAATTCCAAAACGTCATGAAGAAATGCATACAAGATCAGCTCATCCTAGGGGCAAAGATGAATTTTCAAGAGCTCTTGTTTCCTAGTTGGTGGAGGGTTCATTACACTACCCACTCTAAATTTGAGTGTTTCTTGTGTCAAACAACAATGGAGCACATCAAAGGACAAGCCATGTCTCGAAAGGAGCCTCCAACTAGACAGCTTGTCACCAACCATAATGAGCTAGTTCCTATTTCAGAAGTGACATATGTAAATGAGCAACCAAAGGGTGATGTACACATGATTGGTCTCAAAGTCAAAGAACCCTCCAAGTTCTGGATGCTACGCTTCGATAGATCCAAGTCCAAACAAGGAGTTGGAGCCAGATTCGAAACTCATCATTCCTATAGTTAAGACTTACTTTGTTGCCCATAGGGTTTAGTTTAATTGCACCAATAATGTAGTAGAATATGAAGCATTAGTCCATGGTCTCTTAATGGTTCTAAGAAATAAGGTCAAAATGCTGCAAGTATTTGGAGATTCTGAGCTAGTAGTGAAACAAGTCAAAAAACTATACTCTTGTCATGATAGAAGGTTGGAAAACTACAGGCATAGAGTCTAGGATCTTTTGGAAAGCATAGATGCATTCAACATATAGTTGGTCTCTCATTCTCATAACCATACTGTTGATGCTTTGGCTCAAGTGGCCAACACTTTTCAACCCCTCTCTTTGTTTGGCCTCAAGAGATTCGCTATTGAGTTGACTTCCACCCCATTTGTGCCAGATACTGTCACTCATTTTCAAGTGTTCAATGATGATAAACATATCCTAGAATTTATTACTAGTTTCAATGTGTTTGCAACCCAAATAATTTATGAAACTAACCTTGAAGAAGCTGAATATGACATAGAAGGCATCATCAACCTCATAATGAACACTAATTCCAAGAGGTATGGTTCAGCTTGAACACATATTCGACCTAGATCAGATCTAAGACCAAGATTAGCAAAGGAATAAGGATTCCATAAACAACTAGTGTGACACCCACAACCTCATAACAGTTGGGGAAGTCAAAAACGTATTTATTGGGAAGGTATGCATGTTGGAGGAAAAGAAGGGGATCATTGATGCTCTATAGAAATATCATGATGTGGTAGAATGGAGTTATTAAGATTTGAAGACCTATGATACATCTATCATTACCCATACCATACCTCTCAAATCATACGTGCGGCCATTCCGAAAAAGACAATATCCTATCAATGCATTATTGGAGCCCATCATTTATAAGGAAGTATAGAAATTGTTGTTGGCCAGAATCATTGTTCTTATCAGGAACTCCACATGGGTGGAAAACTTAGTCCCAGTAAGAAAAAATAATGGAGAAATTAGATTGTGCATGGATTTCTGCAACCTTAACAGAGCTTCGGAGAAGGACAATTATCTCATACCCTCACTAGATGAGGTATTGCAGATTGTTAATGGTTCATAGATGATGTCCTTTCTTGATGGGTACTCCAAATATAACCAATTGATGGTGCAATATGAGGATCGACATAAGACTACATTCACCACTAAGTGGGGAACCTTTGCCTATAGAAGAATGTTGTTTGGACTCATCAATGTTGGTGCCACTTTCTAGTGTGTGATGGACATAGCCTTCAGGGATCTGATCAGAAAATGTATCATCATTTATATCGATGATCTCACCATGTTCTCAAAGAAGCATGATGATGATTTTTCTAATCTGTGTAAATTTTTTTAGAGGTGTAGAGAATTTGGGGTTTCCCTTAACCTGAAGAAATGCATCTTTGGAGTCACTGAAGGGAAGTTGCTTGGGCACATTATTTCAAAATGAGGGATCTCCATAGACCTCGAGCACATCTAGTCCCTATTGAAAATTTAGTTATCGGGCAGCAAGAAAGAGCTGAAATCTTTCTTCAGAAAGGTAAAGTTCGTCAGAAAATTTATTACGAGTTTTGCTAAGATTGTTAAGCCACTCAATGCAATGTTGAAGCAAGACGCAAAAATTGAGTGGAATCTAGAGGCAAAGTAGGCCTTTGAAGAAATTAAGAAAGCCATTATTGAGGCACCTATACTAGTCAGCCCTGACTATTTGAAGCCATTCTATATATATTCATTTGCTTTAGATCACTCATGTGCCAACATTTTGACTCAAAAGCATAATGAAGGGAACAAGCATCTGATTACCTTCATGAGTGCTCCCTTGAAGGATGTTGAATTAAGATATCACAAAGTGGAAAAGCAAGAATATTCCCTTGTCAGAGGAGTTAAGAAATTTAGACATTACATCCTATGGAACAAGGTATTTTCCATTGTCCTTGATCCAGTAGTGAAGACATTGTTGATGCAAAACAAGCTAGGGGAAAGAAGAGAAAAATGGGTCACCCTGCTGCAAGAGTATAAAATGGAAATTTAGCCAATGAAGTTAGTGAGAGGAAAATCCCTCACCTAAATGATAGTTGAAACAACAACTGAAGTAGGACCCAAACTCACAGTTCAGCAGTATCAACTTGAGGATGTTTCCCCCAGGGAATGGTATGATGATATTTTCTTCTACTTGATCAACAAAAAGTTCCCACCTCGCTTGCAAGAAGTTCAAAATTGTTCCCTTAGACTGAAGAGAAGTAGCTATATGCCACAAGGATTCATCCTTTACAAAAGGAATCATGAAGGAGTGTACCTTTGGTTCCTCAGAAAAGAAGAAATAGCACACATGTTGAAGGAGTTTCATGATAAGTTTGGCATAGGCCATGGCTCAGGTCCTTCTACTTCTCATCAAATCCTATGAGTAGGTTATTACTGGCCTACCATCTTTAAAGATGCTCACAACCATGTTTTCACATGCCATGTTTTCCAGACCCCCGTGACCAAAGAGAGGAATGATGTTGTCCCACTATAGCCAGTCTTGGAGGTGAGACCATTTGCACAATGGAGTCTCGACTTCATTAGTTTGGTAAGCCCAATATCATCTACGGGTCACAGGTACATTCTAACTACCACTAATTATTGCACTAGATGGACATAAGCTATTTCTTGTAGGGAATGTACAATAGAGGTAGTTGTGAATTTTCATGAAAGCTTTATTTTAAATCATTTTGATTTCCCCTGTGCCTTAGTTTGTGATAATGGTCCAACATTTTCCTCACTTAAATTCACTATTTGGGCCTTCAACTATGGTATTGCCCTTAATTTTTCATCCAACTACTATTCTCAGGGCAATGTCTTGGTGGAATCTACAAATAAAAACCTAATCACTATCACCAAAAAGTTGCTTGACAAGAATCCAAGGACTAGCATACCCAACTCTACTTTTCCCTTTAGGTAGACCACACACACCATAAGGCTTCCTTAGGAGATTCTTTGTTTCACCTCATTTATGGCCTAGAGCCTGTGTTCCTAATTCACCTAAAAAATTCCCACCCTTCAATTCATCAATGCCTTTTATGAAGAAGGGGACTAAAGAAGGGCGTGACTATGCTATTGAATTTTTTTCCAAACATTAGGGTGTAGTCAAAAGGTATTTCGATCGATGAGCCAAAGTTAAGGCCTTTAGAATTGTTGATCTGGTCCTATGTTGGGACAACGCCCATGAGAAGAAAGGGGGGCATGAAAAATTTGACAAACTTTGGCTTGGCCCCTTTTAGATTGTACTTTTCACCTCAGGACCTTAACTAGTGAAGATGTCTCATTGCCTATCAATGGGCAACACATGAAGCATTATTCCCAAGCTTGAGCTCTTCTGAGATGCTCCTGTAAATACCCGTGTATAGGTTAGTTTAGGTTTATTTTTGTTTTCTTTGTTTCATCACTTGTGTTGCTCTTGTTTTGCCCATTTCCCAGTCATTTTTTCCTTGCTAAGGGTGTCCTTGTGTTTTTGATGTGGTGGCCATGCACGTTCAACGAACGGTTCACTTTGTTGCTCACTCTTACTATTCTTTGGATAATTATTCACTCTTAATCATTGGTCTCTCATTGCTACTATCGAGCAGTTTCCTTACTTGAACTCACACTTGACCTAGAACTCAACCCTTTATTGAATCCTTTCATACTCATCTCGGATACTGCATGAAATACACTAATTGTTTCGAGGAACTATATAATGGCTATTGTGAAAGCAAGGCAAGTGAAAATATTAAATATGCTTTAGTGACAACTATGGTTTGAGGCCCACTCTAAGCTTCAATGCTTATGTGATTGAGTAAATGAAACGGTATCAAAAGAATATCAAAAGAAAGAATGAAAGAAATCTTGAAAATTAAGCAACTGTGTGGGTGTGCAGACAACTCTACCGGGGATATGGAATCCTGGCTGGCAGTAGAGCAATGTTCGTGGGATCATAGTGACAACTTCATCTGGGCTATGGATGCCTGACTGGTAGTGGGGCAATGTCCAGGTTACTTTTGGAGTCAGATGATTAACATAGCTTGCTTAGCCTGACTAACAACTGTTGGTCATAGTTTCCAAGGAGAGGAAATGAATTCACCATTTATACACACTTCCAAGACACTTTCATGATTTGATTCAGTCAAGGATTTTTTTCTCCTTTGAGTCTCTTAGTTCACCTTTGGAAATAGGCTTCTGGTTTGTAAAACTAGAGATATTGGGTTTTGAATGAACATTTATCCTTAGAATGCTTAGGAGCGTTCTCTAGTAGAGTCACCATTTGTTGTGCCCACAACATACACGCCTTGTTCACAATGAGGACCCTCCCTCTTTTCACCTCGTCGGGTCACTTTTTTTGTTGCCTTATTTTACATGCCCCCTTGTTTTGTGTCCAAGTGGTCAGTGAGCCTTAGAGGAAATTATCTTGAAATGACCATATTTTTCTACCCTCAAATTTTCAAGGCTTTAGGCCTTTGCAAAAATCCCTTGGCTATTTTCCTTTTCCCTTTAGAATTGACATCCTTGGGAAGGCACGGGTCCGCCCAACCGAGCCACCCCATGCGGGTTTCCTTCACTCTCCAACCATTCCAAATGACTTCCACCCTATGACCTTCCGTTGTTTGGGACCCGCCTCTATGACTGTCATTTCCTTCGTTGAACCCTGAGTGACTAACTGCTAGCTTTCGTCTACCTACTAGGCTTTGTCCTTCCCATAACCATTTTCAAAATGATTGTTTACCAACCTCTAGCACCATCATATGAACATTAATGAGGGACATTAAATGACAAAAAATCTATAAATAGCCCCTCCTGAGATGTCATTTTCACTTGTTAGTTGTTCAGAAGTGAGTCAAAGCCCTCTGCAAACGTCACCATCATGACTGTTGAGCCCAGTTGTTGATTCGAAGATGATACCCATTGTTTGTTCGACCTCCTTCATTGGGTTGCACAGGCAGTTTTTCCGCTGCACACCATATCTCAAGTTTTCATTGATTTCTATGTAAAATTGGTAAATTTGAAGGATGAAAACTCGATAAATAGCTAGAGTGAACCAAGGCGCTTAAAAACCCATGAATTGAAATCTTGGAAAACTTCAAAATCTCCCCATATGCCACTTCTGGAACTCACCCTCCCCACGATCATTCTTTAGCCAGAGCATCCATGCTCTGCAGGCCCACAATCATACCGCCATCGTCATCCTTTGAAAATAAGTTAAAAATCAAAATGACGAATTTCCCCATTGGGCCCATCTCAGTGGGAGACTCTCTCTGCTCCACCTCCTTAAACTTGGTTAAAATTCATGAACTCAAGTGGAAATCCATCAACCCTCTTAGGTCCATCTTCTTGGGATTCCACCTCTGGGGCACCCTTCAAACTCTATTGTTCTAAATGGCTCTTCAATCATGACCTTCTAGCACTCAGACCCCACCCCATTGATTGCCCACCAAATTCCAACTTTGTCAAAATCTCCAAACCTTGGTCGATTGCAGGCTTCTCCCTATGAACTTCTACTTGTGAAATTTTTCCTGGGTTTCACCACTTCAAACAGATTTTACATGTTGTCTTCCCACCTATTGAACTTTGCCCTTGTCTCCACCATCCAAAACGAAGGCAGTGATCTAAGAATGTAGGTCATCCTTCGTGGACCTCCCCTGGCATTTTTCCAATGCATAAATGGCTATTTGAAGTGGCGAAGCCCTAGCGTATGCCCGATCAGTGGGTCCTGACCTCCCTTCTGCCTTTCGTTTCCCTTTGTACCCTAAATGGCCAACTTCAAACTTATTTGTAGGCCTCACCCTATGTACTTCTGGTTGCAGACCTCCATAGCCAGTCTATTATTCTGAACAACCCCTGATGACCGACCTTTCACCCTTTTTCTCCCAAGCCTACCACATCTATTTGAGCCTAAAAGTGAAAACAATTAAATTTTAAAGCCTTGTGCAGACCACATATCATAGGTGAATGTTTGTGGATTTATGCCTTGCTCCCATCATTTTGAAATGTCTGCAAACCCCCATTGTCCCACTATGAGGAGCCTAACCCTACTATTTCCTTTTGACTAAGCAATGATAGATAAAGTGAATGCAAAGGCCTGACCTCCTAGCAGACCCGATGATGCAGACCTCCCCTACTGGATCTCTGTCTACCCTCTGCCATTTCAAATGGTCATGACCTAATGACCATCCTTACCTTTTGGCCCACAATGATTCAAACACCAAGTGAGCTACGCTATCACCTTTCGAAGTTGCAGATCCAACATGGTAGAAAGCCACCTTGTCAGTTTTTTTTTAACAGCCATGCCTTAAATAGTCAAGCTTCCCTTTGATTTTGCATGACCAAATGATGAACCTAATTCCCTCCAAACTTCAAATTGACTTCAACCCACATGCCAAAATGGTTCTACTCTAATTCTGCAGGTCAAGGAAAGTGGGCCATTGTGCCCTGTTTGTTGTCCCTTTTGCAGCTGCTTCAGAACAGCCACCAGCCTAGGGAAGTCTGCACCCCTGGGCTTGAATTGTTGTAACTCCCTCTTGTGAAAGGTTAATGTCAATCTAGAAGAGATGTTAGAATTCTTAAGCGATAGATTATCTGATCTATCATCATTTTGTAGGATTGTGGCTAACTTTCCCATTTTTTTCATGCTTGAATTTGCTTAACTCTCTCTTACCAGTAGGATATATGGAACCAAGTGCAAGATCTTCAGAGGAAGTTGTGGAGAAAGATAAGGGAAATAAGTCAGCTAAAGCACCCAAAGACAAAGAGGAAAAAGAGTAGATGAAGTACAAATTTCAAGGGGAGCCTCTTAACTCCAAGGTCAACACGGATTGGAAGTAGATCAAGGATACTAATCTGGGACACATAGACATAGATGAATTCAATCAATGGGTCTAGATCAACCTCACAATCTAAAGCACATGAAATATTAGAAGCAGTGGGTTGGCCAAGGCTACCAATTTCCTACCTACCCTCATTGCTCCCAAGCTTGTAATGTCCTACAAGGAGGCATACCAAGAAGAGTCTAGAACAATAGTGGATAGAGATGGGAATGTTTTGGTTGACTTGTCTACCAAGTCAATAGGGAAGACCTTCCATATCCCTACCTTCAGATAGATGGAGGAAGCAACCAAGGAAGATGGAAAGGATACATGGGATGAAGACCCCCTAAAGTGCAAAAGACTTATCAACCAATAATGGCTGAAAGAAAATAGGGGCAGTGAAAACAAGGTACCCCAAGAACTATTCTAAAGAAATTTTTACAAGGATTACCATGACTTGGTAACCTTACTAAGAAGAGTTATGGACCTTCCAACTACAGCCTTCTTTTAGGAGTGGATGCTATACTTCATGGAAGAGATCCTCAAAGGAAAAACCAAGTTCTATTGTGCAGGTTTAATTAGTAATTTCTTGCATGAGAAGTTTGTGGCTATAAAGAAGACCTCTCACTTCTATATGACATCCTACCTTGTTTATTTTCTTGTTGACCATACCCAGTACAAGGGATTATTTGTGGCAACAAATACAAAACCAGGTAGGGAATTAAAGGTCTATGATAGGTACCCCTAGCTCCAATTCAATAATTTTCAAGAGGGACTACTACATAGTCAATGATGCCTTCATAGGCCATGTTATCAGATTACTTGGGGGTGATTTTGATAGGAGGGTCTCCCACAATGCCAACACTTACATTCGCCAATTTTACTTCTTGTTAATACAATTCCCTAAGTTCACATACATTCGATCTGAATGTTTCTCAGAGAAACCATACAAGCTGCCCCGATATCCAAATTACCAAATAATATTGCTAGAGCTCTCTCAATAGCTACAATGAGCACACACCCTTCTAAGTAGCAAACATGAGGTAGGGATTCCTTATTCTCTTTCTTTCAGCCAAGGGATGTATGAGCTCCACACATCCCAATGTCCATACCAATCAAATAAAGAACTCCTAGAATACCATCTAGAGCTCTACACTACTGGGCCGTGGATGGACCCCTACAACAAACACAGGAAGATGGTCACAGCTGAACAAGCCCATGCACATGATTTTGAGGAATTTTGGGCCAATTATAGGGATGAAAAAGAAGTACGTATGAGGCACTACATGCGCATGATGACATACTTTGTCAAGAAGGTCAACTTGTTCCCGGTGCCTGATCAAGTGGTGGAGGGTTAAAACATAGTGATTGATCCTCAGTATGATGCAATGGCCAATCTACCACTGTCATTAATTGATTGGAATGAGGAAGAGGTCAATGACCTCAATATTCTGACAAAGTCAATTGAGGCAAGGACCAAAGAATGGATCCATGGGAAGATCACCCAATTGAAGCTGAGGGGAGTCACTCTAACACATGGTGAGCTCAAGAATGAGCTAACAAGTGAAATTGATAGTGGGACAGTTGCTGCCCAATCAAGAGAAACTTCAAAATCTCCTCTAGCCACCAGGCCAAGGAAGAGAAAAGAAATGGCTGAGCAACAACCCAAGCGTAAGGTGTATGCAAAAAAGGCTTCAAAAGGAAAACCTTCCAAGAAACTGAAGAAGTCAAACAGTTTTTCAAAGATGCCTACTATTCAGGAGGACCCGCTCCATGAAGGAGAAGAACATGAGGCCGAGCAGCCAAAATCTCCACCTGTTGCTTCCACTCTTATGGTCACCACTGCCACTAACGTTGCTACTACTGTTGCTTCTCCACTACTTCTCAAGCAATGGTTGCTACTTCTCCACCCATAGTGGATATCTCAGTCCACCTTGCCTCTACTCCACCCATAATACAGGTTGTGACCATTGATTCTTCCTCAGCCACAACATCCCCTCTCTCTTCTTGCTCAATGTCTCCAATGAAATATCTTCCGCTAGCTATAGCAATAATTCCAATGCCCACTTTCTCACTCCCAGAGCCCTTCTTCGTCACATGAAAATAATCCCAATGAAGATCTCTAGGGTGTTTATGAACCCCATTATACAAGCTACTCTAGCATAGATAATTGCAAATATCCCCACCTCTCCTCCTCCTCTAATTGAGTCACCAGAAATGAAAGCAATGATGCAAATATCAAAAGACTTGAAGAGGAAAGAAAGAGAAGCAACAAAAGATATGGAGGAGGAAGTAGATGACTACCATGAGCACCCTGAGTACCAGCATCTAGTGAATGATAAGGTGGTGAGTGAAGGAGAGGAAGAAGAGACATAGCCATCTAAGGAAGATATTAAGGAGTCAAGGGCTAAGTATATTGTATAAACCTTTGACCCCAAGCTCGAAGAGGAGTTGGCTCAACAACTCAAGAATGTTGGAGAAGAGGTAGAGTGCCTAGCCTTTTGATGAAGAAAAGGATGTAGATGAGAAAGTAGAGGAACACACTAAGCCTCCAACGGGGAATAGGATAAGATCCCCAAGCATGATAAAGAGATGCCTCTTTTTGAGGAGCAAGAAGGAAAAGAAAAGGAAGAACAAGAAGAAGATAAGCTTGAGGAAGAGGCTAAAACTAAGAAAAGCCTAGAAGCAACACACCATGAAGAACATGGGCATGACCAAGAAGAAGAGGAGAAAGCCACTGAAGGGGAGGACAACCCCAAGGAACATGCAGTTGTTGAATCCCCAAAAAAAGAAACTATATTCATCAGGGATTCTGATGAGGAAGAGGTAGAAAAAACCAAGCAAGAGACTCCAGGTGGTAAAGTAATGGAGATTGAACACACCCGTGAGGAAGAAGGTGATCAAGAATCACCAAAAGGAGAATCTCAGATGCTAGAGTGGCTAGAAAAATAGTTGGAAAAGAAAACCCCAACCTCAAAGGATCTGAGGGAAAGGTTGGAGGCCATCTTGGCTCGAGCCCAAATAAGCACGAAGAAAGAGAAAAAGCCAAAGGTCAGATATTAGCTGACAATGGATGTTTTTGGATCAAGGACCGTGTAGATAGCCACTCTAGTTGTGGGAGAAGAAGCGGTAAGTTACAATGTCTCTACCCTTGAATTGGGAACAACAACAAGGGAACAAAAGATTGACCATCTCCAAGTATCTGTTGCCACCATTGTGCACCAAATGCACAAAGATAATATTTCCAAGGAGGAGTTGAAAGCACAGGTGGCTAACTTAACAACATACATCCAACAATGGTCATCAGTCGAAGACCTCCCTACCACGTCCTCGGTGCTGTGTCTATTGCTTTCAAAGGACCACATTGACCATCTAGAGAAAATAAAGAATTGGACAAAGGCCATAGAGGATTGGTTCTGACAAGTCTTCTACAACAAAAACATGGGCATAGCTCATATTGTCAAGATAGCCAACAAGTTTCTAGAGTTGTAAAAGGTACTTGAGGGGATAAGGAAATTTTGCACCTACTTCCCAAGGCTATATAGGATCACATACCCCAAGCTTGAGGCTATTCTCAAGATACTTGATAAATCCTGGGAGAAGGAGTTTGCTTTGGAAAAAGGTGACCATTGGGTAATGGAGATGTGGAAATTGAGCCTACACCACATAAAAGAGGTGTTGGAATAGGTGCTCCATGAGGTGGAGCTGGAAATACCTTAGGTTGATGACATACTTTAATGTGTCTGTCGTCGAGCTAGATCCAGAAAAGATAAAGCCCTACTTTCACAAGACGATGGAAAATGGGATCACGGATGCCCTTACACCAGATTTCATTGGTTTTTTGCTCGAGTTGCCTATGAAGAAGACCTTAGGATGATGACAGACTTTGATGTGTTTGTTGTCGAGCTAGATCTAGAAAAGATAAGTCTAGGCTTCCTGTGAAGAATACCTTAGGCTGATGACAGACTTTATGTGCCTGTCATTGAACTAGATCCAGAAAAGATAAAGCCCTACTTTCACAAGACAATGGAGAATGGGACCACGGATGCCCTTACACCATATTTCATTGGTTTTGTTGCTCAAGCCTTTGCTCAATTCGAGCAGGTGATTAAGAATGCTCAAAAATATGATAGGGACTAGGATGACCTCATGAATAAATCCTAAAAATTCAACTTTCAACTGATCCAATCAGATATATTGGAGTGGGATAAGCTCTAGGGATTAATCAGAAAATTTGTGGAGTACGCCACCTTAAAGAGGAATGAAGGAATTCCTGTCATTGATGATGATTTCTTCATAGTGTAGTTGTAGCAAAAGGGAAATCAACTAGAAGAAAAAAGAGCTACAATGCTACCACATGAAGACAAAATAGGCTAGAGACAAAATGAAATTTTAAATTGTAAAATATTTGGGGATAGGTGGAACCCTAATTTGTAGTGAATCTTGGCCACACAATGAGATTAAATCTTGGCCACTCATTTTTTATTTTTGGACACTATAAATAGGGGATCTCCTCTCATTTTCAAGAGAGGGTTGAGTTGTTGTAAAGACATGCTGCTGAAATTTTAATAGAAGTTCATTGGATTTTGGTGGATTCTTAGTTTCAATTGCATGTTACATGGTTCTTCTCCCGTAGTTAATTTGAATAGATTTACTTTGTTTTTTGTGAGTTTTACAAGTTATGAGTAGATTAGTTAATGTTGTTCATTGGTATTGAAGAATTATGTTGTATGTTGGCAACTTTCCTTGTCCATACTATTTTTTGTTTATTGATGATAAATAGTTGTGTAATTTAGTCTAGGAATAAATCTAAAGATGCACTAAATTTATATCTTTTATTCATGCTTATGGTGAATGAATGGTTGAATATCTACAATCCTTAAAAGCTTGCACTAGTTTCATGAGATTGTGAAGTAATCTAGTTAAGTGGAACTCAGTTTTAGGAAGGTTGTCCATAGTAGGGTCCTATCACTATTCATTGTTAGTTTCAAGTCTAGGAACCTCCTCTCTTCCCTACCCTTTTTTTCTTTTTTTTTAAAGTGACTTTGAACAAGGTTCATTGCACATTGTAAAGACAAATCTTAAGCTGACATAGGAGTTCTAGATTGTTGTTTGAACCTACAGCAACTACACATCAACTTTCCCATCTTAAGAACTTCTTTAGAAGATCTTATTCTCTTCCAACTTAACTTATGTAAGTCTTCCCTGTGATTACCAACAAGATCACATCAAAACAACTGAGAAATTCTAAGCAATTCATAACTTGACACCCGAGAGACCTTGGGGTGATTTTTAGCAAATTGTTGTTGGAGATTTCCTTTCAAGAGAGGTAGTGCACTTATGCATTGCCTATGTTGAGAAGGGAAAAGACACCCATCAACACCCATGTGTACCAATTTTCTCACCAGGGATCTACCACCAATATTTCCACCCCCAGAGCCTAAATGGGCTTCCTTAAGGGCAAGGGGTATCTTTGATCTAGTGAGACATCAGAGAAGCATGCCATTATAATATTTTTGACAGAGAACATCATATAAAATAACATAATGGGCTGAAAGCTTTTGTATATGAGTGCGATCATTTTTTGTCACATCATTGAGAAATTTCCCAGACTTTAGGTAATTATGGATATTAGAGAACCATTCTTTTGAGTCTATGTGAGAACACACAAGGATATCAGATTCAGGTTAATCTGAAACTGCTAGGGTTCGTAGGACCTAAACTACGAAGTGGTATTCTTTCATATCTTCCTCCAAAAGTACCAAGGAAGTAGTGCTTGATATGGATCAGCATGTCTATTTTCCCTCCTAGGGATACTGTTTAGTCTGAAAGAAGAGAATTGATTAAGCAAGGACAAAGCAAGGTCTCAATATTGGGATAACTTACTTTGTTTAGCTTGATAGGTTCCCATAATTTTATTCACAATAAGTTCATAATAACCTAGTATGTAGAGATGTTTTACCTTTAGCACAATCATGGCACACAAGCCAACAATGAGAGATTTGTACTTAGCGATGTTATTGGTGCAAGGAAAATGTAATCAAAAGGATAGAGGGACCGATTTACCTTTAGGGGATGTTAAGACCACACTTACTCCGGAACCATTTTGACACCTCAACCAATCGAAATACATCTTCCATTCAAGGTCATAATTGATCATAAAAATGTTCTCATTAGGTAACAAGTCTAGACTTGGGAAGAAGCGAGATGAGGGAGCATCTACCAATTGATCGGCAATAGCTTGACCCTTTATTGACTTTTGAGTAATAAAGTTTATATCAAACTTAGAAAGCAACATAACCCATTTCGCTAACCTCCTATCAAGATCGGTACTAGAGAACATATGTTTTAAAAGGCTAGTCTTCACAATGACATGCATTTCAGCATGGAGAAGATAGTGCCTTAACTTCTGTGTAACAAAGACAAGAGCAAGGCACTATATCTCCATGGAGGAATAATGGGTTTCATAATCAACTAGGACATGACTAATGTAGTAGACCACTCTCTCTTTCCCATTATCATCATACTAAGCTAGCAAAGCTACAAAGACATTTGATGATACTGTGAGGTAAAGAAAAAAGGGCCTATCTTGCATAGCTGACATCAATATAGGAGGATTGGACAAATAGGATTCGATTGAATCAAAAGCTTTATGGCACTCTTCATCCCGTATGATGCAAACATCTTTCTTCAACAGATGAGTGAAAGGAAGGGTAAGATCAACCAATTGAGATATAAATCTATGAATTGCGTAAATTTTCCCTTGTAAGCTTTGTAATTTAGTAATATTCCTAGGTGGAGGCATGTTAACAATGGTATCAATTTTATTCATGTCAACTTCAATCCCATGGTGAGAAACTATAAATCCCAAAATTTTGTCGGCATCCACACCAAAGATGCACTTATGGGGATTGAGTCTCATCTTATAGTGTCAAATCCTTTCAAAGATAAGATGAAGGTTCTTTGTATGATCTTGGCAGGTTAACGATTTCACCAAGATGTCATCAACATAATCTTCTAAGATCTTATGAATAAAATCATGGAATACTAGGGTCATCGCCTGTTGGTAAGTCGTTCCTACATTCTTTAAACCAAAAGGCATGACCACATAATAGAAGGTACCCCAAGGGGTAGTGAAGGCTATCTTGTAATGATCTTCTAGATTAATACGGATCTGATTGTAACCCAAGAAACCATCCATAAAAGACAACAATGCATGGTCTAGAGTCGAATCTACAATCATATCTATATTAGGTAACGGGAAGTCATCCTTAAGAGAAGCCTTATTAAGATCACAAAAGTAAATGCATATACAAATATGACCATCAAGTTTACTAATAGAAACAATATTTGAGATCCAAGGGGAGTAGTCGATCAGATGGATAGAGCCTGCTTTCAACAACTTCTCTATCTTAGTATTAACCATCAATGCCACCCTAGGATTGATCTTTCAATATTTTTGTTTAATTGGCTTGGCATCAAGACATAGGACAATATTATGAACCACTATAGACTCATAAATACTAGGCATATCCTCATACATCCAAGCAAAGATATCAAGATGAGAATGTAGGATATTGGAGTGTTCATCCACTTCTTCCGAAGAGAGACACTTCCCAATCTTAATTAATTTTTCTAAGGAATTAGGATCCATAGAGGTTTCAATAGTATCTCCTTTAAGGAGAGAACTATGATCTTCAAGATGTGATATTGAAACATAATTACCAACATTGGATAGAGGGGCCTCCTTGACAACACTCAAGACAAATTCTTTAAAGTACACTTGTTTATGCAAGAGATACAAGAATTGTATCTTGTGATGCAAGGAAGGAAACGGGGAATAGGCACCTAGGAATTCCCTAAGTACTTCATCCAAAGAGAAGAAATCTAAAATTATTTTCTTGGCCAGCCCCTTATCCTCTATCAATTCAGGATGGACCAAACTCAGTGCTTTAGACAAAATCATGTTAACACTCCACAAAGGTTTCTGCTTAGATTGTTCAATATAGCATCCCAAACCCAGATAAAACTTTCATGGTTTAAACTAGATAGGGAATTGGATTCCTTGTTTGATACACCCTATCCCTTTCTACCCATAGCCATACTGAGAAGTGAGTTCATATCCAAAAACATAATGATTTTTTAAGACTTCGGGAGGTGGCAACTCTATGTAGAGTGTTTCGTTCCACCAATGAACATCAAATGTCTCTATGGGAGTGCTCCCACCTTCTTCACTAGGTTCACAAACATTAACCTCCTTCATAGGTGTGGGACTACTCTCCTTAGTAAAGGAAGGGTTGGTCTCCTGGATGGGATCACACTTCTCTTCCTTAATAGGAGCATCAACCATCTTTACATCAGAGGCATTCAAAAAATCTATACAAGAGGGGCTCACCTTGTATTCAACAATAAAGAATTCAGAGAATTCCAAGGAGCCCCAATCCTTGCCAAGGAAATCAATTGACTGAGAGGAAGAATGAGAAGACAAGGAAGACTTAGGACTTTCTGCTTTAGGTGGTTCATCTCTAACAATATTCGCTTTGGGGAAAACTTCCATGGAGGGTATTGTCGAGGAACTTCCCATGGCATAAATGGTTAAGGATGGAATACAATTCTTGCGAGTGGATACAACTGAAGCCCAATAGGTAGCCGCTAGCTCACAAAGGTGAACAACTTTTGGATCTTCTTTAACTGTGACCACCTAATTATTTGCTATGAACTTTAAGGAATGGTGTAAAGTAGAGGTTATAGCACCCATAACATGAATTCAAGGTCTCCCCAAGAGAATATTGTAAGATAAAGGGATAGGCATCATGTAAACCAAGGTAGGTAAGGTAATGGGACCCTGTTGCAAAGGTAGTATTATCATGCCTAGAGCTTGACAGACAGTGTTATCAAACCCACAAATTTACAGAGAAGAAGCTGCTAGAGAAGATGAATCAACAATAATCTTAGGTAATACGTTGATACCATAGACGTTGAAAACCAACAAGAGTATGCCTAATACCAATATTATTAATATTAATTATAATCATCAAAGGGTCTGCTTTGTTCTGTAAATCCATAGTCAGGAGTTCTTGCAGATGGAATGTAATATTCAATGAATTTGCTCAAATATGTGCCAACAACACATTAAAAATGTAGGCCTAGCGGAGGTAGGAAAGAGGATCTTCTACAAGGCTTCCTGAAGCATATCTTGATAAACCAGAGCAGTCTGAAGTAGGTCCCAGAGTGAGATCTTAGCCCACGTAATACAAAGTTTCTTGATAAGATCATAATGACCAGGTGCTTTGATTGCAAGTTTAGGTGCTAAAGGAAGGCTTAGTTGAGAAGGCGTTAAAAAAGTAGGAACTTGAGTGGGTTGGCATTGGAACAAAGGGTTGTTAATCCAATTTCTATTTGTTTCTTCTTATATTATATGTGTGCCCAACAATATTATAGGAAGTGAAGTCTATAGCTTTTACGAACCTTGAGTATAGGTCTAGTGAATCACTACGATATGAAATCCCATAGACATAACAATCCTCCCTAGAATATGAGTCGATTGAGGTCATGTAAATGATGGGTTTCTTAGGACTCAGAGGAGCCACAAAGACCACAACTACATTTACTAACTCTCCAGCTTGCAGAGAGGAAGTTTGCTTGGGATATTTATAGATAGGGGAGAGTGCTTCTAAGAAGTCATCTAGAGTGTCATCCAACATATCAAAATATTCCTTAGAAAAGGTGTTATCATAAACATGGAAACATTGTAGAGATAGATCCAACATGTTTCATGTCGGGTTCACCAAAATGTGAGATAAGAGGGATTCGCTGCACATGAGTTTCTTCATTCTCAAGAGATCACTAGGGAACGAATTACCCTTATCCACCTCGGCATAAGCAGATTAGAGAAAAGAAATGTGCACAATGTTATATTTCAAGGAAGACCACTTCAGATCCTGAGAGAGTGAAACTTCTAGATTTTTTCCTCAGATAGAGGATCTCTTGGCCAAAGGATGACAATGTAGATTTAGGATGCCAACGTGGTGCGCTATCATCCAAATGGCGTGTTGGCATCCTAGGAAATAGAAAGCTTAGGAGCTCACATGGGCAAAACAAAGCTTCACTTCTTAACTCAGACCTAAGGTCTACCAAAAAAAATGATTGAACAGAGAACAAAAATTTAAAGAAAGCACAAGGAGAACTAGGAGAAAACTTACCTTCAATCAAATGATCGAGTCTTCACTCCAAGCTCCACTTTGCAACCTACACATAGAAGAACGAGGGGAAAAGGTTGGGGTTATATAGGGTTTTTCCTTAGTTAGACCCCCATTTTGGTGTTCCCACCTCCAGAGACAACCAAGTTGGAAAGGAGTGTAAACGAAAAGGATAAAGTGTGTGGTGAAAGAAAAACCCACACCACTAAGTAACAAATAAACAAGGAGAAAAGAATGAGAGAGAGTGTTACCCACAGGCCTAGACCCTCTTCGGAGCACACAGATGCATTGTTGAGTGATTGCTTGAGAGTTGTAGTTGTTGGAAGGACCTCACTTTGGCATGGCTTCACTTGTGAGATTGTTGCTATCAAGAATGAAGAGAACTCAAGGATGGAAAAATGTAGAGAGAGCTTCATTGAATGAATTGAACCCCCAAATGAGATAAAAAGAGGGATTTTTGTTGCATGTAAGGGAAGAAAAGAGCCATTTCATCCAAATTATAACTACTAGGACACGTGTTGAGAGATTCAAGATTTGAGATTCCCTATTTCAAACTCAGAAAATCACTAGGACACTAGCGCGCCGCATAGACATCCACATTCCACACAAGTGTCCAAGGCCTAGATTTTTGGGAAATGTGTCATTAGGCTTCTATTTCTTTGCCACTTGTACACATGGGTTTAGAATCATGAAATTATGACTCATGGGATTTTTTTCATTAATGCTCTAAGGTGTCATAAATGATAGGCAAAAGTGCAAAAAATTGGAATTGCCTCTAGGTGCAATTCTATGACATTACACTTGGAAAATATATAAAAATTGTTTGAAAGCATATGAAAAGTCATAGAAAAGTCACTAATGATCAAGCTCATCATTCCCCCCAACTTATCTTTTTTCTTGTCCTCAAGCAAAAATACTTGACTAAAACCACCCAGGGAAGAAGACTGTAGTATAAAGCAATCTACCTAAAATTCACAACTGCATTGACTCCCTATCCATGTTTGAGATAAAAGCCATTATAACATGCAAGCCTATCCAGTTTAACCATTTTTGCATTCGCACATTGATCACTCTTTCCTACTATCCAATGTGGTACTGGATGAAGTAGAATGGGAGGGAGATAGGTAAGTGGAAGCCATTCTACTCCTCTTATTCTTGAAATTTTGATATACTTGTGCAATCTCTCAAACGTACTCATAAAATTATAAAAAGAGTGAGGCTCTTTCTTTTGTAACTATGGAGTGAAGCTTTTCCACCTTTGTTCCACATATTTTAGGTAGTTCTGGAGAATGACCATTGCAAGTTGTTGAATCCTTTGGTAGTCCTTGATAAAAAGGAATAGGATAACTAAGAAGGGGGTGATTCAGTCATCACACAAATTCAAATTCAAAACTTCAACACTTATCAATTCAAAACCACACTATTCTGTTATTAAGTATGAACATGAAATGCAGATAACATAAAGTAAAATCAACACAATGAACACTAGATTTTTATATGGAAAACCCAATGAGGGAAAATCCATGGTGAGGATTAACTCACAATATAAAGAGATTATAAAACCGAATACAGAGGTTCACTACCAAGGGCTCACTACCCAGAAGAGGACTCATTGTCCAAATACAAAGGCTCACTACCTACAGAAAGGACTCACTATCCAATAGGGAGGCTCACTTCCTACAGATACAAAAGAGAACAAAAGATCCACCACAACAATAAACACACATCCGCAGCCTTGATCAGAAGATTGCAAAAACCTTCATCTCACTTCCTTTAAGAATCTAACACAATGAAGTATTTTTGCCTCAACTCACTTTCACACACCTTTGCTTTTGATTTGTGGCTTACTTTGTCACTTTGCATCACTACTACATTCTTCACAATTTGGCTTGCATTTATACCATCTTCAACCTTAGAAACTTTCTCCAAGGTCAGCCACATAACTTTATTTCATAAATTCAAATTAGGTCAGAAACTCAACATTCCTACAGTGGAAAAGAATGAGAGTGGACCAATGAAAATACTTAACCAAGACCAAAAATAATGTCTCGGATCAGCCACATGCTTCCTTGATTAAATTTAATTATTTGAATGAATTGTAAATACCAGGTTGGCTAAACCTAATGAAAACAAAAAGAACATTGATGTACATGCTTTCCAACAAGAAGATGACATGCAAACAACACAAAATGCTTCATTATGCATGAGAACACATTTCAGATTCCTTTAGATACATTTTTAGCAAGTGCAACAAATTTCTAACACTGAACTCTTCCATCAGTCCATTCAGACTATGAAAACACATACAACTCAGAAACATTACTTATAGATCACCAAACCACGCACATCTTTTCCAAAACCAAAAGAGCACCAATATAAGACAAAATCTAGATCTGAGATAAAATAGCGAAGGACTGTGAAGCAAAAACATTTCTCCTAGTCCACAAAAGACCAACTCTGCCAGAACAATTCACACACCGATGAACATAACTTTCACGTCCCATCTAACCAAAAACTGCAACTCAAAAGATATCACCACTTGATCACCATTAGTAAACCTTTAGATCTATACAAGCATAGGATCAACATAGGAGAAATGTGAAGCACATACCAGAGCACATTCTAAACACATTCATAACTTTGAATTCTCTTCTTTATTAATTTTCTCAAAAGAACTTGGAAACTCATCATTTCAACACATCTAAAACATCGTGAAGATAGCTCCATGTACTCACAACATCTCAAAATCATCTTAGCTATACATGTACAATCTACAACATACTGAATTGTGTTGACATCAATGAAAACATAATGACAACACCACCAAACTTTCTCATACTTGCAACAATCTCCCCCTTTCTCATTGATGGCAACACATGATGTGAAAAACCATCAAAGAAAACATATGCACAAAATTCTAGGAGAAAACCTTCTCTGCAACTATTTTTCACATAAATTTCTCTCTGCCTTTGACATCAATGGAAAAGATCAAAAAAATCTGATCACTCCCCCTTAGGAGTGCACCCATTGAACTCATACTACAACAATGAAAACATTTTCTACTCCCCCTATGGAGTAGACCCATTCATTAGTCCAAATAAATGAATAATATGTGAGTTCAATGGATTGATGTACCTTCATGTGCACCTAGTTCAGAGGGCCAATGACCCCCAACCTCTCCCTAAGATACTCAAAATTATCTTTCAAAAGAGCCTTAGTAAATATATTTGCAATTTATTCCTTTGTTGTCACATACTCCAATCTGACTTCATTCTCCAACACCTTTTCTCTCAAGCAATGATATTTGATAGATATGTGTTTTGTTCTTGAATGTATAACTAGATTCTTTGAAATGTTTATGGCACTTGTGCTATCACAGAAAATAGGAATAGGCTCATCACATATCACTCCAATTTCTTTCAGAGTTTGCTTCATCCATATAACTTGTGTGCAGTAGGATGTTGCAACAATATATTCTTCCTCTGCAGTGGATAAATAAATTGAGTATTGTTTCTTACTCAACTAGGAAACCAATCTTCTGACAAGAAATAAAGCACCGCCATTGGTACTCTTTCAATCATCCACACAACCAGCCCAATCTACATCGGTATAGGTGCTCAAGGTGAAATTAGCACCCTTAGGATATCATAAGCCATAATCTGGTGAACCTTTAAGATATCTAAATATCATCTTTATAGCTATAACATGTGCCTCTTTAGGATATGCTTGAAATATGGCAACTAAACATATTGCATGCATAATATCCAGTCTAGTAGCAGTAAGATACAATAGTCCACCAATCATAGATCTTTATTTCTCTTGTCAGTTTTAGCAGATTCATCATCTTTACTCAGCTTATATCTGGTTACCATAGGAGTACTAACCGGTTTGGAATCATCTATTCCAAACTTCTTCAACATCTCTTTCACATAGATTTTGAAATGAATATCCCTCTATCAGTTTTATTTACTTGAAGAATAAGAAAGAAATTCAATTCATCAATCATGGACATTTCAAATTCTTTTTGCATTTCTTCTGCAAATCTCTTACACGTTCCTTCATTTCATTTTCCACCAAATATGATGTCATCAACATATACAACTACTATCAACATTTTCTTACCTTGCACTTTGAAATAAAGATTATTGTTAGGAGAGCCTTTGTTGAATCCTTGCTTTGTCAGGTATCTATCCAATCTTGCATACCAAGCTCTGGGAGCTTTCTTTAGTCCATAAAATGCCTTCTTCAACTTACAAACCATGTCCGGTTTGTTAGATAACTGAAATAATTCAGGTTGTTCCATGTATACTTATTCATCCAATTCACCATTTAGAAATGTTGACTTGACATCCATTTGATACACTTTGAAATCCTTGTAGGCAAACAATGCCAAAAATATTCTAATAGCTTCCATTCTAGCCATAGGGGAAAAATTTTCTTCAAAGTCTATGCCTTCAACTTGTGAATATCCTTTGCATACTAGTCTTTCCTTATTCCTTATGACTTTGCTATTTCCATTCAACTTATTCTAGAACACCCATTTTGAACCAATCACATTCTTATTCACGGGTCTAGGAACTAATTCCCATGTCTAATTCTTTTCTATTTGTTGCAATTATTCTTTCATAGTTTTCATCCAACTCTCATCTTCAAATGCTTCACTCACAGACTTAGGTTCAATTTTAGAAAGTAAACACAAATTTACCTCAGCTGCTACTTTACTTCTTGTCTTCACACCTTCACTCTTATCTCCAATTATCTGTTCCTCTGGATGATTCTTCTGCACATACTTAGGAGTCTTAATAACATATTCTAGTTTATTTTCTTCTTCTTCTTCAGCCTGTTCTTCTTCTTCTTCTTCCTTCTCCTTATTCTCTTCAGGTACTTGTCCACATATAGGATCATTAGGTTCAAATTCACTTATCTAAATAGGTTTGTGCATGTCTTCATAGACTTTCACATTAGCACTTTCAACAATCTTCCTCGATCTTTTATTGAAGCATCTATATGCTTTGCTAGTAGTAGATTACCTAAGAAAAATTCCTTCATCACATATAGCTTCAAACTTTCCAAGATTTTTTTCATCTCTTTTAATGTAACATAAGCTTCCAAATACCTTAAAGTATTTCACAGTAGGAACCTTACCAGTCCATAACTCAAAAGGAGTCCTTGTGTTGTTGCCTCTAATCTAAACTCTATTAAGAACATAAATAGCAGCTTTTATTGCCTCTCTCTAGTACACATCTAGTACATTTGATTCTTTCATCATGGTTCTTGTAGCTTCATGTATCGTCCAATTTTTCCTCTAAACTACCCCATTCTATTGAGGGGTTCTCAAAGCACAAAACAATCTCTTTATGCCATGTTCACAAAATGTATTAAACTCACTAGAAGTGAATTCTCCACCTCTATCAGATCTCAAACATTTGATTTTCAAAATCACTTCATTTTCCACTCTTTCTTTTAACACTTTAAATATATCCAAAGCCTGATTTTTCTCTCTAAGAAAAGAAACCCATGTCATTCAAGAATAATCATCAATAAGGAGCATAAAATACTTGTCACCATTTATGCTTCCTATTCTAGTCAGACCATAGAGGTCAGTATGAATTAATTCCAACATTTTGGTAGTAGATTTCTCTTTTCCATTAAAGTTTCATCTTGTTTGTTTCCCCAACTGACAAATTTTGCACATAGTATTACCAGGCTTAGTGATTCTAGTCAAGCCTCAGAAAACATCTCTTGAATTGATTCTAACCAAATTATCAAAGTTTACATGTCCCATTCTTTGGTGCCATAACCAACTTTCACTAACTTGAGATACAAGGCATTGACCATCAACTCCCTTAAGCTGATAGATGTTTCCATGAGTTCTCCTTCTAGCAGTAACCATATCTCTAGATCCTTTTTTGATTTTATAGGTATTATTCTGAAAAAAAGTTTAAAATCATTGCTATGCATCTTTCCAACACTCAAAAGGTTATGCCTCAAACCCTTTACATAATATACATCATCAGTGTCATGTACTCCATCAAAACTAATTATACCTTTCCCATAAATCTTAGCTCTTGAATCATCACCAAACATGACCAAACCACCATCATACTTTTTAAGTTTAGTGAACTTACTTTTATCTCTAGTCATGTGATTAGAACATCCACTTTCAATCACCTAGTAATCTTCATCCTGTCTTGCATGAAAGGCGGTGACCAAAGTACCTTCCATCTTATTCTTTTTGTTCTTTGGAGCATTCTTCCTTGCACATTTTCTAGGGTTAGTAGACACATATTTATTCTACAAAGCTAAAAATAAGCATTCACTATCATCACCTTCATAATTAGATTCATCATCAGAGATTTTTCCTTCTTCTTTAACATAATACAACTTCTTGTATTTCTTATCCTTTCTATCCTTATCTCTATAATCCTTGTTTTTCTTGTGTACAGCTCTATTTGAACATCTTGAAGCATAATGACCAATATTACCACAACTAAAAAATTTAAAGGGAAACATACCTTTATACTTTTCGATACCTTTCTTCAACTTCTAGTGAAATTCACTTCCAACTCATCAGAACCATCACTCTGGATCATCTTCAATCTTCATTTCCTTAAATGTGATATGTCTTTTCTTCTTTCATGTCTTCTTTCCTTAACTTTCTCATCTCAAATGCTTGCAAGGTTCTGAACAACTATTCTTTAGTATACTTCTTAGGATCATACATCTCTTCAATAATCGAGATCTTATCATTGTAGCAATCTGGTAGGGTGATCAGGATCTTCTCAATAATATCTTCATCAGTCAGCTTTCCTCCTTGATTCTTAACTTCATTTGTTATCATCTCAACACTATGGAAATAGCTTGCAAACTATTCACCTTCTTCCATTTTCAAATTCTCATATATGTGCTTTGCCACTAGCTTCTTTGTCAACTTTACTCTTTCATTTCCTTCATACAGTTCTTCCAACTTCTTCCATACTTCATTAGCAGTGTCTAAAGAAAGAACCTTATTTTGCTCAGTTTTAGATAAATCATTGTAAATAGCATAACTGAGTTTCTCATTCTCCTCATAAGCAGAAACCTCATCTACAGTAGTAGAACCACTCGCTGGAGCAACATACTTCATCTCAATAGCCTTCCAGGTCTTGTAACCAAGAGAAAAAATATATCCTCTCATCTGCACTTTCTAATCATTGTAATCAGATCCATCGAACATAGGGATCACCAACTTGCACCATCCAATCTTCCTTAAGTAGTTAAGCTCTACACAAAGGAACCAAAGCTCTTATACCAATTGTTAAAAAGATGCAAGACAATTGAGAGGGGGGTGAATCAGTTGTCACACAAATTCAAATTCAAAACTTCAACACTTATCAACTCCACAACCACACTATTATGTTATTAAGTATGAACATGAAATGCAAATAACATAAAGTAAAATCAACACAATGAACATCAAATTTTTATGTGGAAAATCCAATGAGGGAAAAACCACAGTGAGGATTAACTCACAATATAAAGAGATTATTAAATTGAATATAGAGGCTTACTACCCAAAAGAGGACTCATTGTCCAAATACAAAGGCTCACTGCCTATAGAAAGGACTTGCTATCCAACAAGGAGGCTCACTGCCTACAGATTCAAAAGAAAATAAAAGATCCACCACAACAATACACACACATCTGCAGCCTTGATTAGAAGATTGCAGAAACCTTTAGCTCACTACCTTCAAGAATCTAACACAATGAAGTATTGCTTCCTCAACTCACTTTCACACACTTCTACTTTTGATTTGTGGCTTATTTCATCACTTTGCATCACTACTACATTCTTCACAATTTGACTTGCATTTATACCATCTTCAACCTTAGAAACTTTCTCCAAGGTCAGCCACATAAACTTATTTCACAAATTCAAATTAGGTTGGCAACTCAACATTCCCATGGTGGAAAATAATGAGAGTGGACCAATGAAAATACTTAACCAAGACCAAAATAATATCTTAGAATAGCAACAAGCTTCATTGATTAAATTTAATTCTTTGAATGAAGTGTAAACACTAGGTCAACCAAACCTAATGAACACACAAACGAACATTGATGTACACACTTCCCAATAAGAAGATGACACATACATGATGCAAAATGCTTCATTATGCATGAGAACACATCTCATATTCCTTCAAATACATCCATGGCAAGTGCAACAAACTTTGAACACCGAACTTCTTCCATCAATCCATCTAGATTGTGCAACCACATACAACAACTCAAAAACATGACTTCTAGATCACCAAACCGCACACATCTTTGCTAGAACCCAAAGAACACCAATATAAGACATACTCCAGATCTGCAAGATCTGAAATAAAATAGTAGAGGACTACAAAGTAGAAACATTTCTCCCAGGCCATAGAAGACCAACTTTTCCAGAATAGTTCATACACTAGTGAACATAACTTTCACATCCCTTCAAACCAAAAATTACAAATCTAGAGATATCACCACTAGATTGCCATTAGTAAACCTTCATATTTGCACACGCATAGGATCAACATAGGAGAAAAGTAGAGCACATATCAGAGCACATTTTGAACACATTCATAACTTTGAATTCTCTTCTTTATTAATTTTCTCAAAAACACTTTGAAACTCATCATTTCAGCACATCTGAAACATCATGAAGATAGGTCCATGTACTCACAACATCTCAAAAGCATCTCAACTATAAATGTACAATCTACAACATACTAAACTATGTTGACATCGTTGACAACACCACCAAACTTGCTCATACTTGCAACAGTCCTGAAGTCTCAATTCAACAATTATTTTTATTGCACCCCAATGAGAAAGGAGTTTCAACCATTGAGTGATGACTCTATTGGAATCAATTGCTTCCTTCCTTAGCTGTAGTACCACTATTTTCTCTTGTTCCTCATATTTCTCCATTGATTCCTCTCAAAGTTGTTCATTCCTAAAATAAGATTTCAAGGCCCTAACTTGCAAATCCCCAACATAGATTAAGGGATTCCATTCAGTGTCCTTTTTCATCACATAGTTGTGTAGATAATACTCACACAACTAATCTTACTCCTCTAAATTAACTGTATTAAAGAAACTAAGAAAACTATGCCTTTTATTTAAAGCAAATGACTGATCATTAATGAACTTATTAAACTAAAAGCTAAGAAACTTCTCTTTTAAGAACAATGTATACACTCTAGGTGGAGGTCTACACTCAATAATTTGAATGGCTCTATCTATTACTGTAAGAGCTAAATATTAGCTCGAAACCCAAGAACACCTACAAAAATAATGAAAACCTTCTACAAGAGGATATGCAAGAATATGAGCCTGCTTGATATTAAGACCTCTCAAATGATGAGGTATGAAGTATGATACAAATGAGTACAAGCACCCTCCTTATATAGGCAAGGTTGATATGTAGTAAGAAATATGATGTTGCCATGTCTCTTGATCTAACAACATATGACAACTAACTACCTAGAATGATGTGAAGATAGGATAAGGCTTCTAGATAACAAAACTCATCTTCTAAAAGGAATATTTCATCCTAAATACATGAAAATGGGATGGCCCCATTATAACTAATTTCCTAGTAAATACAACCTAGGAATTAATTAATTAAATAATATGCCTAAGTAAACTTATGATAGTGTAATTAAATGTTAATTACACCAACACCCCCCATAAGTGCAACTTAGGGAGAAAATGATAATGCAATGATGGAATGATGGGTCCCAACTAAATGATGGCCATTTTAGGTACCCATTTATAAATGAAGATGAAATGCAACAAATCTCCCATAAATGGAGCAAAGGGGAAAACCTAGTGGGAAGAAAACTACTCTCCAAAAAGGAGATGAAATGCAAATAAGTGAGGAAGGATGGAGGACTCCATGATACCCTCGAAGTACACCATCCATCATATAGATATATTACAATAAATAGCCCCCCATAGGAGGGAAAGAGAGAGACTATATAGCCCCCCCATAATGTGTGATCACCTGCAAACATAGTCAGTGTCTGAAGACAAAACATGATCCAATTTTGACAAACAACCTATCTTCCTTTTTGGAGAAACAAAACCATGTACAAATGCAGGAATTCTTCCCATTCCAGATAGGAATTGAAGGAAGGAAGGATGAATATGGATGTTGATGATGTCTCTAAAAACTGCTCATGTGTCTCCTTTCTTGATGAAGATGAAGATGCTAGAATCAAGTCAGGTACATGCCCAATCAATGAAGAAGGTGAAAAATTAGGATGATGCAGAAACTGATGTTGAACAATATCCAAAGACCATTATGGTTTTACAACAGTTGTGCAATGATTTTCATCAAATAGGAAAGATATTCCCTCAAATGTGTCCTCCAAATCTGAAATGTGAGACTCCACAAACAAGGATGCAATGTTTGACAGATAAGAATCCCAATTAGGAAGACAAATAGATACTTGTAATAAATCACTGGATGTGCCTAATGACTCATCACCATGAGATGAATGGTCTTGTTGAACAAGAATAATAGGAGCCTCAATCAATAACTCTGCACAAGGAATCACTGAAGGTGAAGGTACATCAACTGTCTGATGGAGAAGTAGAAGTATCTAAAGAACCCTCATCATCCTCATTTGAAGATTCAAAGTATTCCAAATATTCAAACTCCTACATAGTATCTACATCATCAGGTATCTTGTCTGAAAAAATGAAGAGGCACAAGACAATCTAAAATAGGATCATTTGGAAATGAATGAGTATTAGGATCTCCATATATCTCCCAAATTTTAGTCCAAAGAGTGTGAGGGAAATCACAATGACCAATACCTTTCAAAAAAGCAACATTAATATGAATTGCAATGACTCCTAGGACATGATCCTTTTTGCAATTCTAATCAAATTTCTTATTGTCAGTACCAGGAGGGGGAACAAGATTATACAAATATGGCAACAAATGAAGCCATTAGAGATGTTTGATGATACTATTTCTCCATTGTTTATAGTTTCCCCTTTTCAACATTATTAGAGAGGGATGAAATGAAAACCCCATAATGAACTAAGATAGATCTCAAGAATTACAAAAACATTAACCTTCATCAGCAATTAAAAACTCCCAAATATGATATAGACTACAAATGAAGTCTTCCCAAACTGATAGAACCTCTCTAGGAGTCATGATGTCCAAGTAATCAATAAAAATGCCAAATATGAAAAATACTGAATAAATAATACTTGGGACTAAATCTAGAAAAAGTGCATGTTCATAATGAAAGAGCTCCTAAATACCTTCCAAACGCAACTTGAATCATCAAAATTAGAGAAACTGGAAGAAATTTATGAGCTCTGAGGTCCAAATAGGAGATCTGACTTCAAATAGCAATAGAATATTACAATAATAAAATATGATAATAATTATTGCACCACTAGATAGTGCTCAGAATTAGATTTCCAATGATATCTCATTTATGAAAATTTGGTACTCGAGTCAAAAGTTATGGTGATTTTAAGAAAACTACCTAATTAAGACATGATGGGGCTTCCATGATGATCATTTGGCAGTCAAATTTAAGATAGTCACTCGATTTTAAAAAATAAATCACCAAAAAATAAATTTACCTTAGAATATGAAGTATTTTATAGAAAAATAGGGGTTTGGGGCCTTCCATACACAATGGAAGGGTCAAATATGACCCAACCTACTCTAGAAATTTGCCTGAGATGCAAACCCTCCAACCTGTAATAAAAACTTCAAGAAAAAACCTCAAATTTGGTATTTCTTTCAAGTTTTTCTGATTCTCCAGATCATCATATGATGCAAGAGAAGAGCATACTCAACCTTACTAAAAAACACCAAGATCTTACATTCATAGCTCAATCCTCAAATTTGAGAAGGGTCTTGTAGGCAAGACTCTGATACCATGTAAGAGCTAAAGATTAGCTCGACACCCAAGAACACCTACAAAAATAATGAAAACCTTCTACAAGAGGATATGTAATAATATGAGCTTGCTTGATATTAAGACCTCTTAAATGATGAGGTATGAAGTATGATACAAATGAGTACAAGCACCTTCCTTATATAGGAAAGGTTGAGATGTAGTAAGAAATATGATGTTGCCATGTGTCTTGATCTAACAACATGTGACAACTAACTTACTACCTAGAATGATGTGAAGATAGGGTAAGGCTTCTAGAAAAGACAACTCATCTTCTAGAAGGAATATTTTATCCTAAATACATGGAAAGGGGATGGCCCCATTATAACTAATTGCCTAGTAAGTGCAACCTAGGAATTAATTAATTAATTAAATAATATGCCTAAGTAAACTTATGCTAGTGTAATTATATATCAATTACACCAATTACTTCTGTCAATTTCTCCTCCAAATTATTCATTTTCAAATTCTTACTTTCTAGTGATGCATTCAAAATGTGTTTCTCCTTCTCCCAGTTTCCTTTTTCTTGCTTGAATTGGTTAGTGGCTTTTAACAATTCCATATCAAGAGAAAAAGTAGTATGATATGTTGTTTTTATCATAGGGGTCATGGATTTAATGTTATATTCTCCTGAACCCTTATTTTATCCTCAACCATCTATGCTAGTAGATCCAACTTAGCTCCATGACCATAAGTCTATATCTTTTCTTCCAAATTCTGAATTCTCGTCTCCTCTTTGTCTCTCTGCTCATACCCTTTCACTTTTTCTTCTAGTTATTTAATTATGTCAAGAGCTTCTTGAAGCTCTTTTCTTATATTTAAATCATCATCATCCCTTACAATATCAAAAATTTCCCTATTGGGGCTACTGGGGGTTGCTTTTCTTGGTTTTCTTTGCAATAAAGATATCCTCTGAATCAGAGTGAGAAGAAGAAGAAATA
The DNA here is from genome assembly GCA_007258455.2 of Sequoia sempervirens. Taxonomy (NCBI): domain Eukaryota; kingdom Viridiplantae; phylum Streptophyta; class Pinopsida; order Cupressales; family Cupressaceae; genus Sequoia; species Sequoia sempervirens. The sequence continues at coordinate 446,219,430 of VDFB02075321.1, forward strand.
TATCTTCTTTTTCTAATAGGCACATTAACATTTTTAGGAATAGCAATAGAAACATCTTCAGGGATATCACTTTCCCTATCTATTTTTGTGTCTATCATCATTGCATCTTGGTCTTGTTGTCCCTAATTTATTTCTTCCTATTTATGCTCTTCAATGCTTCTCCTTTCATTAATATGCCTTCTCAACCTACCTGAGCGTTGGGGAGTAACAGTTTCCTATATAAATTTTCTCTTTTTCTTCCTTTTGTTCCCCTTTTTCTCCTCTACCCTTTCCTTTACAACATTTTTCTGCTTCTCAACACCTTTCTTCTTCATTTTCCCCTTAGAAGATGTTGATGCAATACTTCTTTTAGCTCTATGGTTTTGAGATGATGAGGGCTCTTTTGTTATCACTAACAGATGTTCTGATATATCATGTTTTTCAGACCCACTATGGTTGCAAGTAGGTGAAACCAATGGTGTAACAGGAGAATTTCCTCTCTTAGGCTAATTTTTCTTAGGTTCAATTTCTGGTTCAAACCCAAGTTGAGGTTCATCCTCTGCTTCAAGTGCCTCAAGCAACTCAGTGATATCCTTACAATTTTTGAAATCCTCCCAATAAATTTGTGGGTTTTGAATTCTCATACTTCTTTTAACAAATAGGATTATCAATCAATGATAGGACAATGTGGTGTTCATTTTTTTCCTATAATATTTATTTTCCATTCTTTTCAACATGTTATATATAAAATTGGGTACATTCACCAATTTTTCATTTCGTAAATGATTTAATAGCTTAAAATGCATAGTAAAACCAATGTTATAAGAGGTTGTGACAGCCATCACAAGTAAAATATTTAATAATATAACTAGTGAATTTTCCCCAAAAGAATGGAAGGGAAAACCGCTTTGTACCTTGTGATGTGGAGTCCATAATTTCTCCTCGCTCACAGAACTCCTCCCTTGTCACCACTACATTTGCACAAGCTGGGTATTCAGACCTTGTCCGAGGTAGTCCTATGACTTGAGCAATTTCCATTTCGGAGACATCTACTACCAACCCTCTCACTGTTGCTTCATCATATTGTAATGTTCCTACAAAATCTCTTGCCATGTCATTATCATACTCTGTCAACTTCAAGAAATATTCCAACCATCCTACTCTAGTAAAGAGGGGTAAAAGTGTCGATATTGGCATGGTGTGATGGTTTAATGGTGGCATTGTTGTTCTTTCCACCAAGGTTCAAACCCTGTTGGGGTGGTATTGTTTAGTGGTTGTATTCCAGTTCATAGCTCCAATTCAAAAGCGTTTACCCCTTGAATAAAAAAAAGAGTGGTAAAACCATCAAATCTATATTTCTTTTTGCATGGATGGTTCTCTGAGTATAACATCTCCTCCCATTGTCCTATTGTTCTGCAACCTTATAGAATTCAAATTCTACTCAAAAACTGACTCCACCACCTTTAAAAACCCTCCAATTTCACTGCTCCTTCAAATACCTTCCCTTATACCCAATACTGCAACTTACAATCCCCTTTTCCTTTAGCTCAATCAAGTGAAAAATTAATTATTTTAGGGTAGAAATCACATTATCAAAATCAATAGAGAGGTATTTACTTTTAGGAGTTTTAGAAGGATGACATAAAATGATATCTAACAAAATTAGGTGGTAAAAATAAAAAATAATCATGACTATAATACACCTCCCCCAAACTTTAAGTGAAGTGACCTCACTTCATGCATGACCGACTAGGGGTGATGGGAGAATAATTGAAAGTACTGGTGAAATATTTTTTGCATGCATAATTTAAATAAAGAATAATAATGAATACAAAAATAAATATAGTTTAATTATGAAAATTACCTGTTGTACATGCAATTATCACTCAGAACAAATTGTTTCCAAAAAATAAGGTATTTTGGCATGGAATTGATTTGATCAACATTAAATGCATCAAAGTGGATGAAAATTTGGTGGTGGTGATGTGATATGGATTGTATGTGGGTGCTTTATTTGGAAATAAATGAGGCATGTGATATTGGTGGAATGCATGGGAAAAACAATTCAATTTTTCCAAGGTAGTGTAGGTTTAGCTACAACAAGTGTTGTTGCAGGTACTTCAAGCACAGGGTTTGTCTGTATTTGACAGATTAAATTTGTTAGGTCCCAATAGAAACAGGTCCCTCTAGAGTAGAGTATGTACATCATGGAGAATGTGTTGTGTGTGCATGTGGTGTGAAATCATGAGAAATTATGCCTGGGTGATGTCAAGGGTTGAGTTGTGTAACTCAACCTCTAGATCACCAGATGTGCTCAATATGTCCCTTAGTACTAATGTAGGACTTTGTGAATCATTTTTTGTTTCAAGTTCACTGTGAGCACCATATTTTTGGATCAATGAAAAGATGAAGTCATCATGTTGCATTTGTTTCTTATATAACTTCAGTCTATGACCATTAACAAGAAGTGAGAACCGGGTTGTATCAATGGTATGCAACTGTACTGCTCCATTTGGGTAAACCTTGTTAATTTCATAAGATTCTAACCACCTAGACTAGAATTTTCCCTTGAAATCTTTATACCTAGAGTCATATAGCAGAGCCCATGCTCCTTTAGTGAATTATTTTTTATTTATGTATTGATCATGTCATTTCATTCGTTGTTGTTGTATCACCTCTGTATGATGAACTATTTCCATGTGTATCTCATCCAACCCATTCAAAGAATGTAACCTTTCCTTATGTGCCTCTGTTAAATCCATTCCCAACTCTACTATTGTCCTCAATGTTTTATATTCAAATTCAATAGGCAATACTATTGTTTTGCCATAAACCAGTTCATAAGGTGTAAAACCTATAGTTGTTTTCCATGTGGTTTTGTATGCCCAATCAGCTTCTAGTAATCTAGATACCCAATCTCTCTGATGAAGCTACACTATTTTTGTCAATATATTTTCAATCTCTTTTTTGGCGATCTCTACTTGACCATTAGCATGAGGATGATATGGGGTAGATTTCTTATGCCTGATCTAATACTCATCCACCAATTTGGAAATTACGTTTGATGTGAATTGTGGTTCTTGATCAGTCACTATCTCTTTAGGTACACCATACCGAGTGAAGATCTCCTCATATAAGAATTTTTCTACATTGCCATCTTTGGAAAACTGTAATGCTTTTACCTCTACCCATTTGGTTAACTAGTCAGTGCATACTAATATGTATTCCTTGTTATTTGAACTAGGAGAGATAGGTACAATAAAATATATCCCCCATTTATCAAAATGATCTATTGCTAGCTAGGGTTGTAAAGGAATTTCATCACTTCGCGTGGGTCTTCCCATTCTTTGGCATTGGTCACAACTTATAGTATACTTAGCAAAGTCTTTGTGTAGGGTTGGCCAATCATATCCTATTGTCAAGATATTAAAGGTTTTCCTCTTGGCTGAAAAATTTCCACCACAGGGTCCATCATGGCATGCTTTCAATATATCAAACACTTCATCCTTCAAATACATATTCTCATAATGTTATATGGGCCAGTGTAAAATATAAATCCAGAAATCCAAGAATAAGGGAAACATTTGTGAACTAACTATCTTTTCTCACTTGGAGAAAAGTATCCTAGAATCTTCCCTATCACCAAATATTTAGCTATATCAACAAACCATGGAGTGTGAAAATTTAGAGAAAATAGATTCTCATGAGGAAAAAGAATCGTCAACCACCCCTTCTTCTAATTAGGTAGGCAATCTGGACAAAAAATTAGCAACCATATTATCCTTTTTGGGCTTGTCAACTATTGTTATGTCAAATTCTTGTAGTAACAATAACCACCTTACAAGTCTTCCACCTACTACTAGTTTATTCATCAAGTATCTGATTGATGTATAATCTATATGTATGAACACTTGGTAGCTAGCTATATAGTGTATCAACTTGTTAATGGAATAGAAAACTGTAAGCATTTCTTTCTCTATCACAGTGTAGTTTAACTCTACTCCTTGTAGGTTTTTGCTGATATAATATATTGCATATTCCTTATTTCCCTCTTTTTTCCCTAAGGCTTCTCCAATAGAAAATTTTGATGCATCAGTGTGTATGTGAATGGAAATGTCCAATTTGGACCTCTCAAAACTGGTGCATGAGTTAGAGCTACTTTTGGTTTCTCAAATGAACTCTAACAGTTTTCAATCCAATCAAAATCATTGTCCTTTGTCAACAAAATAAACAAAGGTGCAATAATTTTGTTGAAATCCTGCATTTCCAAGGAAGCTTCTAACATCTCTTTGTTTCTATGGTACAAGTAGGGTAGATATAATTTCAATATTCTTTGGGTCAACCTATATTCCTTCACTAGATATAAAGTGTCCTAACACAATTCCTTGTGTCATCATCATAAAACACTTCTCATTGTTGAGTGATAGATTGTGTTCCTTACATCTTTTTAACAATTTCTCCAGGTTACTAAGAATTTCCTCGTAACTTTCACCATAAGTGGTGAAGTCATCCATGTATATCTCCATGCATTTATGTGCAAAATAAAAAAAAATGCTAAGTACTACTCTTTGAAAGGTAGTTGGAACATTGTACAAACCAAAAGGTAAGGAAAAATATGCATAGGTTCCCCAAGGGTAGGTAAATATGGTCTTATCTTGATCTTCAGGTGAAATCTTGATCTAGTTATAACCATTGAAGCCATCAAGAAATGAAAAATATTTCTTTCTTGTCAAAGAATCAAAAAATTGGTCAATAAATGGTAGTGGGAAGTGATCCTTTCCTATGGCAGCATTTAATTCCCTAAAATCAACACAGATTCTCAATTTCCCACCTTTCTTGGGAACTATTACCAATGGTGAAACCCATTCACTATCTGATATAGGGTATATAAAACCTACATCTAATTTTTTTTGCAATTTAGCTTTCACTATATCTCTTAGAGATGGATTCATGCATCTTTGTGGCTCTCTTATAGGTCTATAGGCATCATTAATGTAAATATCATGTTTAGGATTAATGCCACTCATATCATGGTAATACCATGCATATGCGAATGAGTGTGTCTACAACACTAATTGTAGAGAATTTTTGTGTTCCTCAGTCAAGGAATTATTAATATTTAACATCCTCCCTAGCATAATTTCCAACTCCTTTAATGACTCTTGAACTAATGAGAGATCAAGGCTTAGTATAATGGATAAACATTGTTGAGGGAGTAATCAATGAAATAGTTGTGATATATCTTCTGTAGAATCAATAGGTACAATACTTTGCAAGGGGTCTTGTAGGAATATGAGACAATCCTACCGATGTAGGCTCCCACCACAATCATTTTGGATTATATGAGAAATGAGCTCATCTTCATCCTTGTCATCCAATAAGGGGTTGCACTCTATAGTCATTAGTGTTTGAAGAGAACAATTATCTTCCTCCTCCTCACCCAAATTGGGCCAAATGGTGTGCTCAAGGTCTGCATATGGTAGGGTAGGTGGATAAAGAACCAAGTTCTTTGTTGGTACCAAAATTAACCTTGTCTATGTGCACACATCATGATAAAGTGCCTTTGAAATCCTTATGATTAGGGTAGTTTCCAACACACGGTCAATGCGAGAATTGGATATCATAAATGGAGTGGAAAATGTCATGCATGTAGGAATATGGGATGGATGGGTTTATGGTTTGGAACCTTTTACTCTCAAAAATTGGGAAGATGAACAATGATGGGTGGGAATAAATATTTTCATGGAATTAGGACAAAAAACTAGATATACTTCAATCCTTGCTTGAGAAGCGTTCTTTTGTATTTGAGGACACTTTTGATGGATATGTTTCCCTTTTTTATTTTTCCCCATAGTTTCTTTTCCTAATGGAGTTTTGGAGAGATGATTTTATTTATTTTCTTTGGTATCCATTTGTATTTTCTTTTTCCTTTTTACTTTACTGCTACATTTTCTTCAATGATTTTCTACTTGCTTTGATAGGAATCTTTCTTTTTATGTTGGTCCCAATTTGTGTATGAGATGATGGGTGGATGACAATTCATGATATGGCTAGTTATGTTGTTTTGGATGAAGAATGTCTATATGTCCATCAAAAAGAAACATCTTGAGGGTGATATTAGGGACATCTTTGGAGTTTAAAATGGTTTGTAAGATGTTCCTCAGCTCTTGGTGAAACTCTAGGGATAGGGGTTCTTGATCCTAACTCAATTCAAAGTAACCTTCATTATCCTCAAGAGCCTCTTCTTGACATGATCCTTGGGTGGATGATATATCATTGGTAAAAGACTCTTTGCAATAGTCTGTAGGTATGGATGCAATAAGGGAAATTTCTTGCTCATTTGGAACTTCTTCAACATGCCCAATCATGAAGTCATATGTAGGAGAGATATTATAATTTGAGACATGTTTGATACCATTATGGTATGAAATATTGCTAGACACTGTTGATGGGTTTGAACTTTGTTTTAAAATAGTATCTTGATACACATCTAATTCCTCATGTTATGATGAATGAATAACATAAATATTTCCCACCATGGTATCATGGGTATGGTTTACATTATTTGAAGTTGATTCCTTTCTTGAATCTTTTGTTTTTTCACGATTAGGCATAGGGTTTTTGTAAATTTTCAGATTTTCATTCCCATATTTTTATCAACATCAATGTCTCCTTGTTCAATAATATCTTCTATTAGATGTTTGAGTCTAAAACAATCTTTTGTGTTATGACCTTTGTATTGGTGAAATTCACAAAAAATGATTATCTCTATAACTATGAGGTTTGACTTGCCGCTCTTGATAGTTTGAGAAATTTGGGAGTGTGATAAGGAAATCTCTTCAACACATCCTCCATAGGTTCCCCTAAGGGAGTGAATGATTGCATAGGAGTACTGTTTGTTCTTTTTTTTCCACGTTGAGTGTTTGTAGCATTGATTGTTGTTTGATTATTTGATAGTGGCATGGATGGTTGTTGTGTATTCATTTTTTGGGTATTTTCCTACCTAGGAGCAGTTAAGACCACCTTTGCATCAAAAATACCATCACTAGTAACATTCTTGTTCTTAGCCCAAAAGCGGGGTTTGTCATTAGAACTAGTGGATGGGTGGTTGTCCTTATAAACCTGTGTGTTTCCTTGTGCGATTAGGGCTCTCTCGATGTTGAAGGCCCTAGGGAAAATCTCATCATAAGTGATGATGCATTACATCTTTAAGTGGAAGGATAAATCTAGATCAACATTTTCTATGATAATCCCCACTTGTTCGTCGAGAATGGGCCACTTGATCTTACTAGCTCTTTGTCTCCATCTTTGCAAGAAATCAGTGAAGGATTCTCCTCTATTTTGCTTGAGTGTGTATAACTCTTCTAAGATTACATCCATGTCAAGATTGAAGGAGAAGTGATCTATGAACCTATTGATGATTTCTTGGAAGGTTTTGATACCTTGAGGTAACTGTTAAAACCAATTGATGGTTGGGCCTATTAAACTTTGTGAAAAGAGGTACATCAAGTAAGAATCATTGTAGGAAAAAATTATACACATGACATTGAATTCTTTGATGTGATCCACAGGATTTCCCCTCCCTTTGTATTTATCAAAATTAGGGACCTCAAAATTGGGAGGGAAAGGTACCATTGCGATGTTTCTATCAAATGGGTATGGACACAAGTTTTTTTGTGTATGGGGCTTCTTCATTTTTTCACATTTGAATGTCTTGCATTTGTTGCATTATCACCTTGAGTTGTGATGCCATATCATCTTGTGGGTTTGGTGGAGGAACATATTTGGTGTATGGTAGGATGGCAGATGAAGTATAAGTGGGATTTTGATATGATGGGGTGTTGTATGGTGTGTAAGGTGGAATTTGATACTATGAAGGTGATGGTGGTAGAGGGGTATATGCTTCTAATGTATTTGGATTGATGATGTTTTTTTTGGGATTAGAGTATAAACCTTGTTGTTGATGTTGTTAATGTTGTTGTTGTTGTTGTGTAAGCACTTGTTGCTGTTGGGAATATTTTTGGCCTAGCAATGCTTCTTGTTGTTGTTGTGCAATTTTTTGAGCTTGCTATTGTTGTTGTGTGATTTTTTGAGCTTCTTGTTGTTGTTGTGTGAATAAGGCTTGTTATTTTTGTTGTTGTGCGACTAAGGCTTGTTTCTTTTGTAAAGCTTGTGCTTGTGATTGTTGTGCTTGCAATGATTTTTGATAGGTGTCTTTTGCTTGTTGGAAAGCTAGAGCATGAGTTTGTTGTTGCAAGGCTTTCTGATAGGCTTGTTGTTGTTGCAAGGCTTGATCTTGAGCTTTTTGTACTTGCAATCCTTGTTGATAAGCCTATTGTACATATTTCAAAGTTAGAGTGTGAGCTTATTGTGCTTGCAACGTGGAATTTTTTTGGCATTGGGATGGATTTTGGGTGTGCATGGGTTAAGTGAATGGTGGGTTGTTTCGTGCTATCATTCCTTGCAAGACTGTCGACTACGAGGGAGGAATGTAGGTTTGGGACCCCATTTTATTTTGCATGATCTGGGGGACCAATGATAAAGATGATGATGGTGCCATTTGGTATTGTGATGTCAATGGCTCATTAGGAACTTGGATCATTTGAGTAGAAGGGTTCCCTTGACCGATGTGTTAAGGGTTCCCTTGTTGGTTTTCTTGTGGGACAAAGATATTACCTTGGTTAATGGGGTTTGTGATCAATGTGTTGCTTAGGTTAGGATTGATAATGGATGGGTTTCATGTGGATGGGGGATTGACTTGAGTATCTTGGGTAATCACTTGTTTGGATGTGTCAATGGGGTTGTTGGAACCACTTGCTAAGGGTTTCCCTTGCGTGAGGGTGTTAACAAGCCTCTTTTTTCCTAATACATGTGCTTGGTTCACATTACCTTGTGTAGGGTTGGACACACTTTGGGTATTGCTGATGATGGATTGATATGGTTGCACCTAAAATGTTGAGGCCATTGTGGTGTTATAAAATTTAAGTGGTTTGAATGGATGTAGGGGATGCTTAGGAACGGTGGTGGAAAGATGATATGGGGCCCCAAATGTTGGTGTCCAAGTTGTGTCTTGGGGAAGATTGGTATTTTGGGTGCCCAAAAGTGTGTTGTATCCTAAAGGGAGAGTGTGACCAAAATCCATGAAAATTTGAGTGGCAAGACAAGGAGTTAATGTTTGAATTGGAACAAGGGATGGAGTTGGTTGATTTGTAGATTGGGTTAACCCTTGTGTCAAGTTTTGTGCTAGAAAGGTTGGGGCCACACTTCCTGAGTTTTGATGTTCTTGCTTATACTCCAAGAGTTCTTCCTTAGTAAGTTGAAGTTGGTTGTTTGTGATATCTTCTACCTCATATGGTCCCAAAGGATCTTGCATTTGTTGTGAAGGGTACAATCACTTCTTGGATACAATTCTTGTGGAGTAGGATCACTTGTAGTAGATGGGACTTTGGTTTGTTCTATGATTCTATTGTGTTGTGATCTTGTTGTAACCATAAATTGTGGGTCACTTATGGGAGAGGTATGTTGAGATTTATAATGTTAAAATTCCCTAGTTGACTCAATTTTTGGCAAAATGGACCCTCAAAATCATTGGGTCCTATTTCCAAAATTATTTGAGTTTTATTTTACCAAAATCATTGAGTCCTTAGGGTTTGATCACTTTAGAGGTATAGAATATTTCTCACTACCTTGGTCTTGGAAAACAAAGGTTCACTCTAGGTTAACATTTTGGGTCAAATATTTCATCCATCCTTCACATCTTTACCTTTGACTTCACTGAACTTTATAAAATTTTGGACACACCAACACTTTAGACTTAGACAATTATCAAACCTATCCCCTAACTTAGATATGTTGTGTGTGAAATGGATCCTTTTCTATACACTTAGTTAAGTTAGTCATCACTTTTTTGGGCTAGTTTATCTTGAAGGTCACAAGTCTACCTTAAATATTTCCAAGTTCATTAATCCTTTTTCCATAACAACAAAACATCAAACCTCTTTGTCTAAAAGTGATGTCCTAAAAATTTAGAAATTTCATTTCCCATATCATTCACCCTTTTCATTATCCACTCACATCATTGGACTCAATGTTTTGCAATATTTTCCTTGTTTCAATTTGCTTTTTTTTGGGGAGTCAAAGTTTGAACATACATCAATGTGGGGTTTGTTCATTTCATTTAATCTTAGATTAATGAAGTTATTTTTACCATATTCAATGTATTGCTTAAATTTCAAACTAAAATGTCTATGTCAAAAGCATCATTCAATTGAAAAATTCCATTATGTGAAAATCATGAAGTTAGGGCCATAGTTACCTACGTTAACTTTGGAAAGTATGGATTTATATATTAGCCAAGATACTTAAAAGTATCTAAGGATAAAATCCTTAGGACAAGCATCAATATCAATAATTTTCAAAGGGTGTCCATACTTAAACCAAAGGGTTTGAAATTTGATGAATCATGTTGATGTGTGTTTGAAATGTTTTGGAACCAAGCAAAGTGTTAAACTGACTCACAAGCAATTACAACTCTAGCTCAAGTGGGTACATTTTTCTCGGTGGGCTTGCCTCATGCTCTTCATAGTAGAAGAGATGATTTTACATGCAATCAAGGAAAGAGTGTAGAGGTGTGTTAAGAATGAAGTCTTAACCTCTACACTTTAACCAAAATCAAACATCGCAAGTAACTTCTTGGAATCTAAGTTCCAATGCATCACTTTGATAAACTCATTGGATGGAAAAAGTTAGCCACTAATTAACAAGGTTCTTAATGACAGCATTTTCAAGATAACTTGGTGCCTATACATGCAGCGATTCACTCAATGAAGAGGCCTCCCAACCCTTAGAAAGATATAAGGGATTCTACACATCTCACGGATACTAAGGGAGACTTTTTTTAGTATAGAACATTTGCACTAGGTTGTTAATGACTTTCGTCACACCAATTATTTATATAGCAGACTAAAATGAAAGTATTGTTTGGGCCGTTCCCTCTCACAAGTCAGGAGGCAAGCCCTCTCAGGTAAAACAATGTACAAAACTCAAGATGCTTTTCATCACCCAAGATTTCCAAAAGGTGTGAGGGGAGAGGATACACACTTGAAGTATTCGCAAGCAACAAAAATAAAAAGTATACTTGAGTGTTTCTCTTCACCCAAGATCGCACAAAGCACAAGGGGAGTGAATACACATTACAAGTACAATCAAGAAAAGAAATCACTCATTCATTTTAACCTTGAAAAGCACAATGAGTTCATTTTAAGCACCAAATAGAAGTGTTTGATTATCTTATTCAATTTTAAACTGATATTGCAAAATGATGATATGTGGGTCCAATTTTAACCAACTTTGAAAGTTAATTTTAAACCCAATGGAAGTTTAGTAGTCTTAAAACATGAAGCAAAGTAACATATGATGGGTTATAATTGTCCCATAAGTGTAAAATCACTTGTTACAATGTAGCTTTAAATGCCTTTTTCTTCAATTAAATGCTTCATGCTCCTCTTTAAACCTGCAATCCATGTTCCAAATGTTAGATGAAAGCAAGAAAACAAGATGTTAGGGTTAGATAAACTATTAAGCATTAAAACCCTACAACCTAGACCAAGTTGCAATGTGATTTGACTTTAGGTGCAAAAATGGAAAATTTAACTCTATCATAATTGAAAACCACCTATACCATTGTATAGAGCATGAAATTATACCCCATTTTAAAAAAATCATTGAAAAAGACCTTTGTATGATCAAGATATGACCATTTTAAGATAGACTATAAAAGTAAGAAAACAATGGCATCACCATAGCTAAAAAACAATAGTGTCACTATATTGTGACGCCTTTTCAATTATAGCGACGTCTTTGCAAATGTGTCGCCTTAGTGAAAAATAGCATCGTTTTAGCTTCCAAAAGCATCACTATATCCCAAAAACCTACAACTCACATAAACTTAAGAGGAATTCATCAAAAAAAGTTAGTCATTCCCTCCTTCTAGTGCCAAAATGTGACCAAAGTCATAGTATTGGTTAAATACACCAGATCCATAAGGTTTTGAGGCATATTCAATCCACTAAGCCATGATCCCAATGTGATATTCAAAATCAAAAGGAAACTAAATAACCATTAAACTAACATGAAGAACGTGAAAAAATAAAGGAAAATTATTCTAAGACCTCGAAATTTATCCCATTGGGGGATTGGTGTCACATTGATATGGAATGGTGACCCTTTCCCAATCCCTTGGATAATATGAGCTTGTTCTAATCGATTTTATTGAAGAAAATTGATGAAAATGATGAGATGTGTGTGAGACATTATGAAAAACTAGCTTAATGTGATGATATGAGTTGTAAATGTTATGATGCTCGGTAAAATGGATGCTAATCTATGTTGAATGTAAACAAAGCTCAAAGGTAAATGGTGCAGGGGCACCATTGAAAGACTTTAGTCAATTTGGGTTCTTGAAGAGTAAACTCTAGGATTTTGGAATTTTTCATAAAATAATGTCTTGAAGACCATTTTATAATTTAATTAGTCATATTTGATGGATATTAGGTGATTAGGGAGTACATAGCGTTCATAAAGCAAAATTGCAATTTGTTGTAAATGTTGTCAAACACAAAAAGTTGCAAAATTGCATCTTTTGGGAATACGAAGGGTCTTAGAATTTCAAAATATAGTTATGGTCATTTTGTGGGCTGGATTTTAATTTAATGTGTATATAAATCCTCAAAAGGGATCGAACAAAGGTGGTTGAAGGTTGTTTTGAAGTTTTCACATCAAAACATCCATTTCTATAATTTTATTGGTTTTCTAAACTTTGCAAGATCTATACGGCCCGTATAGTCTGAGATTGGCTTTGAAACTTGTTTAATATTGTAGGGGCATGGAATAGCTTCCATTTGAATCCAATTTAAGGCTTCAATATTGAGTTTTGAGAAAGATATTTGTAGTTTTTTGAAACTGCTTGTTTAAACCCAGTCAAAGGTTTAATTGGAGTTAAATAATGATATAAGTCATTCCATCTACTATCCCAGCTTGTAGCTTAATGGAATGACTTGTTATATGTTAGGTTAGATGTTCTTAAGGTTTTTAAGGCCAGGGAGTTAAGTTGTTGTCAAATGGGTGATGCCTTAGGGCAAAGCAATGAGTTTTTCCATGTGAAATGAAGGTATTAATGTAGGGTTTTAACAAAATGTTGTTGGTACTATCTATGTAAGGTTGGATTGAGTTTATGCAGATTCATTTTGATGTGTTGAAGGAAATTTTTGAGTTTGGTAAGCCCAGGATATGGGAGTTTCAATAAACCCTTGGTTTGTGCATGTAGAGTGAGGGTTTCATGGTGTGTGTAGTGTGATTTCCTACCCTAAAAGGTGCAAAACAATAGAAATGCAATAAGGAGAAACCACACAACACCACCTCAAGATTAGCCTAAGTTGAACTTGAACAAATAAAGATAAAAGAATGATTATACCTTATCTGAGTTGATTTTTTTGGTTGGACCTTTGATGTAGACTTGATGTGTGCTCCTTGATGGCAAGAGTGCTAAAATGATATGCAAAGTGATCTAGATTGTATGATGAATGCAATGAGAGATGTGGGTATTTTGATAGATGAATGAAAAATGGAAGCTTGATAAATGCAACAATGGTGGCTAAAAATGCAATTATGCAAGTGCTTGAACTTGAGAGTTCTAGAGCTTGAATTATGAATGGATGTTATGAGAAAAATGAGACAAAACCCTCTATTTTAGGGGATGAATGTCTAGAGAATTCAATGGCTAAGATTTATCCAACATGGACAAGATGAAGGGTTGTGGTGAGTTGAGGACTCACAAGCCCTCACATCTTTCCATATGGAAATGACATGGAAAAAAGTACATGTGAGGTAGAGAGAGTACATGTGAGGTAAAGGTACTTGCAAGTACTTTCAAATTAGGGGAATATTTCCTCAAAAAAAGAAGTTATTTTCCCCATGTGGAAAGATGGTGACAAGTGAGAAATTTTAGAATTCCTCACTAATCATCATGGGGAAGAGAGAAGTGGTTGGAGAAATAAATGTGAATTTTAAATTCACATGATTGGAAGTACCTTGAGGATAAGACAAGGTCCCCATAAAGGAATTCCTTGTCCCATGTCATTGATGTGACTTATGGGAAGATTTATAATTTCCCAACAACCTTCATGGGGAAGAGGGTAGCCTTGAATGAATAAATGTGAATTTTTAATTCACATGGGGAAGAGGTCAAGTCCAAATGAAAAAAGTACTTATGAAAGGTTGACTTGGAGGACATACCAAAGATTGCGAGAGGATTAGATTAAGGTTCTGCAAACAGGTGATTAAGAATACTAATGAAGGATTAGAGGCAATTGGAAAAATATGGAGGATGTAACATTAATCTTGATTAAGGGTGTGACATTAATCATGGATTAATTAAACTAATCCAGATTAGAAGAGGGTTATGGAAGATGTGACAATGAGAGAGAAAAAATGGAATTTAGAATTGATTTAAACTCAAAAAGGTTAAATGACTAAATTAAATAAATTGATATATTTATTTAATTTAGAGAGGAAAGGATGAAAGGTAAAGTATTTAATTGTTAAATTAAATACTTTAGAAGCCTTAGGAAAAATATGAAATATTAATTAAATAAATAATTTAATTAATATTGATGAAATAGACAGATAACGAAGATGTATTTGACCATGTGGGAGTGGTCAAATTTGGATGTCTACATTTTTCCCTTCTTTGAGATGGTGCTATGAAGTAGCATCATTTCAAAGAAGATTAAAAGATAGGACCAAGAAGAAGATGGTTAGATTGGAAAATATGCCCCATTCATTCAAAGGAGTGAAGATGAAGATTAGGGATTGAGGATGCCCCCTCAAGAGGACATGCAGGTTCAAGAGAACACGAGTGTGCTCTTGAAATGGATGAGGTGATGCAAGAGTAGATGGGGAAGATTATGCAAAATGATGGATAAGAGAGGATGACATAAGATGAAGAGATAAAATCAAGCACAAATGGACTCAAGGACAAATGTGATGTTTCCCAAGTCAAGTGACAAGCCCAAAATGGATTGATGATCAATGGATGGAGTGTTTTCGATGAGGGAATGATATATACCAAAACAACATGAGGATAGGGAAGGATACATCCCAATGATGATGATGAAAGTGATGGTGAAAGTTTTGTTGATGAGGGAAGGATACATACCAAAACAACACCAAAGGATAGGGGAGGATACATCCCGAAGATGATGACGATTGGATCAAGGCTTGTAGCAAGGTTGTGAACAAGACCAAGGATGTGATTAGATGAGTTGTGTTAGATATGATTTTATTAGGATTGGATGGAGATGTGATATGGTTGAAATGAATGAAAATTATGAAGGAAAAGATTCTTAGAATAACCAATTATGAGTAATCTAAACAACTTAAAATGAATATGATGTAGCAATGCACATGAGATGAAATGCAATGAACCTATAATGTGGAATGAGATGCAATCCTAATGTAATTTGTCATTTTTGGAGCACTATTTTTTTCTATAGAACAAGACACCAAGTGCCAAGGTATGTGTAACCAAGGTGGATTGGTGTCCAATGCACAAAACAAACACAACAAACAAGAAGGTTATCCCAACACCCCAAAGTCATGAAGACCTTGGTCGGTCCAGGAATTAGGATAACCACAAGCACAAGAGGATGCCCCAGTGTAACACAAGACCTTAGGGATCTTGGTGGGTACTACGTGGGACAACCAAGAAGACAATAACAAACAAAAGATCAAGATACACCCCTATGTTAACCATTCAAAACACACCATGATATCATAGATCAAGGTGACCTTCACAAGGTATGATAAGGTGTTCAAATGATAAAAAAAAGACAAAAGCACCAAGAGATCACAATCAATTTCAAATGTCCTTTGCCACATGATCAAGGGAATGGATGGGATGGATGAGGTCTATTAGGAAGGATGCATCTTATTGAGATAAAAAATGGATACTAAACTAAAAGATTGAAATGACGTAGGATATTCAAAATTGATTGGATTTGATGATACTGGTGGATCTCATTTGTTAAGAACTAGCTAGATAGGGGCATGCTTGATGACACAACACAAGACATGAGACACAAGACACAAAATTGAAAGACCCTAAATACTTAGGGGCTCGGGGGCTGATCAAAGATTATCCTTGCCTACATGAAAGCACAGAGCCCTTGTAGTTTGATAAAAGACCAAAAAGCAGAAAGAGGAAAATGGAGACGAAGATGCATGACAAAGACTGGACAGAAAAAATCCCTCTGGGTGGATCAAAAGATCAACCTTGCTTATGTGAAAGTGTAGGGGCAATGAAGTTCAACAAAAGGCCGAGGAGTGACCATGGATAAAGGATGATGAGATGACTAGGATAAGAGGATAAAATGATGGGACTGATATGATGAGATAAGATAAACCTATTGGATTGGATAGGATGATGGTGATTGCAAAAATCTCAAAGATAGGATTGTTATCCAAATCATCAAAAGATGAATTGGGAGGATGATATGATGGATAGATGAATGATGAGAAGTGATAGGAGATTGGAAAGATGTGTGAAAGAAGTGGGAGTGATGACAATGAGATAGATGGAATTGGATTGCAAGGGGAGTAGCCTATAGCTAGATACCAATGACAAGGGATTATTATATGGGATGAGGATAGAGATAAATAGATAGGGAGATGAGGATGGGGGATGGAAGGAATGCTATGATGGATGGATAGGAAGATAAGGATGGGGAGATGAAAAGCATTTTTGGATGGGATGAGATGATGGATGAATAGGAAAATAAGGATGGGGACACAAAAGGGATTGTTTGGATGGATAGGAAGATATGGATGGGGAGATGGAGGGGATGATAGGATCAATGAATGATGTCTCCAAGGACAAAGGCACAAAGAAGGAGATGCCCCACTCTAGATATGTCATATATAATGAGGCAGGATTCAAATGGATATAGATAGGATGCATGGATAAGGAAAGGAGATTGATGGTAGCATGACAGGTGGACAAGGAAGGTAGATGGATGTGAATAAGGATTAGGATAAATTATGGATGAGTGGAATGAATGCCAAGAGGTGTCCAAATCATGTATGTATGTTTTCCCCTATCAATATCAAGATCACAAGGAGGATGGAGGGGTTGGGATAAATTGGATATGACAAGCAAGATGTGTAAGATAGGTTAGATGGAGGAGATGGGTGAAGGGGATGGAGTTTCCCCCAAGTGTGGAGGTACACTTAGAGGGGGGTAATTTACACATGATGCCTATTTGCCATGTTTTCACCATGGTACTTATCCAAGGCACTTATTTACCAAGTTTTCACTATTGGACAAATTATTTCTCTTTGCTCTTCTTTTTTTTTTTTGACTTTTTTGTGGATTTTTTGGATAGTATGCAGACGAAGATGGATAAGGATAGGGATGTGGATAAGAAGATTTAGAAGATATTTGATATCAATTTCCATATGAGGTATTAAGATCCCATGTGTGAAGTGATTATAAGATGTTGGTACAACAAAGGTTATGAAGATGGATGGACTATACAAGGGGATGGATTAAAGAGATTAGATGAGGGAGATATGTGGGATAATGGATGGGATGTTGGAAAGTGTATGGATGAAATTTTTTGGTAGATGTGTGATGGGGAATTATTTTTAGGACCAACATTGGCACATATGGTAGTGGAGGTGAAAGGAAATGAGGATTAGTGGATGGATGATGTGGGAATAATGGAGGAGATGGGATAGTGAATTTTGGGACATAAGGACCCAAGATAGATGTAGGAGATGGAGGGTGTGTATGATTAGCTATTGGATTAGAAACTTTGGATGTTGTTATGGATTTTTCATTTGAAGGCATTGCATCTTTTTTCTTTGGGATCCACATGGTTTTGATTTTTGCTTTGGTGGGCTGTTGTGGCCTATGGGTTTGATTTGGATTTTTCATCTCTTCAACATGTCTTTTTAAGGGGACATGAGGAGCTTTAGATTCATGTGGATGTTTAGATTTAGGAATTTTTCCTTTAGCATCCAAAGTGATTTTAATAGCAATGGGATGGGTGTGAGTAGATGGATGATGTGGAGGAAATATGAATGGAGTGATGGAGGTGAGATTTTGAGGATGATTTGTGGATGGAGGATGTGTGGGTATGTGCCTTTGTTTATCTTGATTACGGAACATGAGAGTGGGATGTTTATGATGGGTGACATGGATAGGTGATTGGTGGATAAAAGAATGAATAGGATGAGATGGAGGAGGTGATTGTGGGTATAAGGGACCAAAATGGACTTAGTAGCTATAGGATGTGTGATAGTGGATGGAGGGATATAAGGACCCAAAATAGATGGAGGAGATGAAGGAGGAATGTGGATGGTTGTTTTGAGGTGATATGATTGAGGGGGGATGGTGGAAAATGGTTTGGTGGAGCAATGGGAAAATCCTATTATACTTTTTGAGGAGGCTTGTTGAGGATGGATAGAGGTTGTACCAACATTTTTGGATTGTGATTCTTGAGATATATATCCAATACCTTGTGTACACGGATTTTATTTGACATGGATGGGCTCTAAAATACCCTGCTCATGAAGGCCTAAACCTTTTCCTTGATAGTTATGCTCTTGAGCATTCGATCTATAATAGGATGCTTGTTATTTTAAAAGAATGATGTGAGCCCATTATTAGGTGGGGGAGGATGGGTGGCATATATGCTTGGTTCCTCATCTACAAGGAAACCACCATGGATGAATGTGAGAGTACCAAGGGAATATAAAAGTGGTGTGGGGATAGTAGGATTAGGCGATGATGGAGGATCATGAGATGGAGATGATGGGATAGCAACATCTTGATTGGGAGGAGTGAGTGGTAAGGGATCAAGAGAGGGATTAACTGATATGATAGGATCTAGATTTGTGGCAGTGGGTGATAAGGGCTCATGCAATTTAGTGGTTGGATATTGAGTGTCAAGGGGATCATGGGATGGAATGGATGGGGGATTGTGATCTTGAGGTGGACTATATGGGATGGTAGGATCTTGATTTGGAGAAGGGGATATGTTGGTATGCTCTGGATCAAGCTCTTGGCATGACTCATCGTGTGTGAGTGGAATGATGAAGAAGTGTTGAAGAGACTCCTCAAGTGGGGGAGATGGAAATATGGGGGATTAATGAAGTTCATGGGAATGGATTTTGGTGATACTAGGAGTGGGAGAAGTGGATTGGATTTGGGTGTCTTCGATGTATTGGGTGGACCTTGGAGCAGAAGAGGGTGATTGGGTTTGATTGTATTGAATGGGTTCAATGGATCTTGGAGTAGGAGATGGGGGTTCAATAGATTCGGTGGGTGTGATGGTTTCAATGGTTTGAGTGGTACTAGGGGTGGTAACATCAATGATAGATGTGGTACAAAGAATGGTCTCATCACTAGTGACCATGGATGATGGATTAGGATGGCATGGTTCCACAACATCAAGGTGTGGAGTTGGGGATGTCTTCTTTGTCATGAGTCCTTGGAGGACCTCTGGAGTGAGAATCATGCATATTCTAGGTTTAGCTGGGGTGATGGGAATAGACAAAGGATTATTGATTGTTGGAGGACTAGGATTATGGATTGGTGGACTAGGATTAGAAAGAGGAATGGGATTGGATGGAAGACTAAGAGTAGGTGGAGGATTAGGATTAGTAGGTGGGTCAAGATTAGATGTAGGGTTAAGGTAGGGATATTGGGATGGTGAATTAGGATAGGAGGACATGGAAAGTGGATTAGGCCAAGAGGATATGGGCAGTGTATTAGGACAAGAGGATGCAGGTGGTGTAATATAATAAAGGTATTGGGACAATAGAATAGGATGGGAAGATTGAGATGGTGGATTGAGATAGGAGGACGTGGATGATGGATTAGGATAGGAAGATGTGTATTTTGGATTAGGATAGTTGATGGGAGTGTAGGATTAAGATAAAAAGGTGTGGATGTAGGATTAGGATGGGAAGACTGGTAAGGAGGACTAGGATAGGGGGACATGGATGGGGGGTTGTAATAGGGGTATTGGGATGGTACATTAGGATGGGAATATTGGGGATGGTAGATTGGGATAAGAGGATGTGGGTGTTGGATAAGAGAAATATGTAGATGAAGGATATGATGAATATACGGATGGGGAAGATAATGGATATCCTTTGTCAGAGGTAGAATAAGGAGAGTTATTAGGCATGGATGAAGACATAACAGGATAGCTCAAAGGGGTAATTGGATTTTGGAAAGAGGTTGGGGAAAGCTTACTAGAAATGATAGCATCAAGGGGATCTATGTCATATACCTCTTGATGAACAAGACTTTCATTATCATCATTAACGTAATTATGATTCCCCTTGACTAGTATTTTTGGTTGCATTGGTGGAGGATAAGGATTCATGATGTCAGATGGGATGGATACAGATTGAAAATATGGGAATGAAAAATTAGAAGGAAAGAAGAGATGATGAAAAGATAAATAGGATGGATTTGAGGAAGATGGAAGAAAGGGATCTTAAGATTTGTTTCGATATCAAAAGATCTTGGATGTAGATGGACTAAAGCTCAGATTGGGATTGGATCAAAGCTCATATTAGGATTGGATTGAAGTTCAAATTAGGATGATTGGATAGGGATGTGATTCGATTAGATTGGATAATATCGATTGATGAGATGATTGATAATATTAGATGATGGATTAGATAGGATGATGAAAGGGATTCTAAACCAAGTTCAGAGATGAGCCTAGGTGACTTAAGGTACTGATTGATCAGATTAAAGGATATATGGATGATTATGGAACTAAATCCACCTTGAGATGAAAGAAGATTGATTGGGCCAAAGATGATAACTGACTCAAGACGGATGGAAATCATGAGCAGATTTGGATGATGAAGATCAAATTCAGACACCTAAGTAAATGATAATAACCTCTAAAACAAAGTTTAGGGGATTCAGATCAAGAAAAAAATGGTGGATACGTAACCTATAGTTGTTCTAAGATGTTTCTATTTGATTTAGATGATGAATGGATGACCTACAGATGGACTAAAGTGAAGATTATGGATGAATAGAAGGTGCAAATGGCTTGGGAAACAAATTAACTTTCTGGACAAAGATCAACGTGTAGGGTTTCCCAACTGAAGGGAAAGGTTTCCCAGCTAAGGAGTAAGGTCACCCAACTAAGGGGAAAGGTCACCTAACTAGGGGGCAAGGTTACCCAACTCATAGACAAGTTTTCCTAAATAGCTTTCAGACTCTTAAAATGGGGAAACAGGCTCTCTAAATAGATAAACGGATTCTCTAAATGGATAAATGGATGCACCAAATGGATGAACAAACTCTCTAAATAAGAGAATGGACCCTTTGAACAGAAAAATGGATGCTCAAAATGAGAAAACAGATGCTCCTAATGGGTAAATGGGTGCTTAGAATGAGAAAATGGATGCTCCTAATGGGTAAGCAGGCTCTCTAAATGGATAAACGAATGCACTAAATGGATGAACAGACTCTCTAAATGGGAGAACGGACCCGCTAAATAGGAAAAATGATGCTTTGAATGAGAAAACAGATGCTTGTAATGGGTAAATAGATGCTCGAAATAAGAAAATAGATGTTCCTAATGAGTAAAAAGATTGACTAAATGGAAGACGAGATTGACTAAATGGATGCTCCACAATTGGGGGAAAGGTCACCCAACTGGGGGGCAAGGTCACCAAACTGGGGGGCAAGGTCACCAAACTAGAGGGCAAGGTCACACAACTTAGAGGCAAAATTGCCCCTTTTGATGAAACAGTCGAATGTGATGGGCTGACTTGGATAGGAAACAAAATCGCCCCTATTAAGGTCAGGAAAACAAATGCTTTGAATGAGAAAACATATGCTTGTAATGGGTAAATAGGAAAATAGATGCTTTGAATGAGAAAATAGGAAAACTGACTGAATGAGAATGGACCCGCTAAATAGGAAAACAGATGCTTTGAATGAGAAAACAGATGCTTGTAATGGGTAAATAGATGCTCGAAACAAGAAAATAGATGTTTCTAATGAATAAAAAGACTAACTAAATGGAAGACGAGATTGAATAAATGGAAGAAAAAATTGACTAAACGAATGCTCCACAATTGGGGGAAAGGTTGCCCAACTGGGGGGCAAGGTCACCCAACTAGAGGGCAAGGTTGCACAACTCAAAGGCAGAATCGCCCCTTTTGATGAAACAGTCGAATGTGATGGACTAACTTGGATAGGAAACAAAATCACCCCTATTAAGGTCAGGGTCGCCCCTCTCTAAGGAAGCCTCACCCAAGTAAGGGGTAGACTCACTTATTCACTAAAGGATGGGTGATTTTGACAAGAACATATTGGGAAAATGACTTAGGCAAAAGGCTAGGTCACCCCTATGGACAGCAAGTTTACCCCTATTAGGAGCAAGTTCGCCCCTATTAAAGGAAAACTCACCCAAACAATAGACCTGGACTTAACTTGGATGAAAACGGCTAAGGAAAAGGATGAAAAAGAAAGAAATAAGAAATAGAAGACAAAGGCTAACTCAACCAAAAAGACATGCACTGCTTTTGCATAAAGAATACAGTTCAAGCAGCACAATCCTAAGATTAGTAAGATGGGTATGGCCAACACGCTCCTCTAACTAGACTGAACAAGGTGATCTAGGGAGTCCTCGATATATGCATAGTACATGAGGCACAACCATGAACACTAGCCCATCTATAGGCGTGAGTCAGAAGCCCTAGTGAGGTACTGGAAACTTAGACCAACTCTTCACATCTTATCTAGGTATCACCCTAGCTTTGACGCTTCACCAGACATGATGTGATTGGATTAGGGTACAACTTTGGCTCTCTGCTCTTTATATACCCTACTGGTACATGTGGTTGGGATTTTCCCTTGGGGTGATGAAATCCCCAAGCAAGTCCCACTAAAATAAAACACTAGACATTTTTGGCTAGTCCCTAGGCTCGCACAAAGTACAAGGGGAAAGCTTGAACAATCTAGTACCTCCTGGGTAACACAAAGGACTAAAGTGGACTACAATTTCTCTTCACCTAGGATCGTCGAATGGCGCAAAGGGATTGGATATGTAAATAGTCCACTTTCAAGCACAAAAAATAGATATATTGACTACCCCTAATTAGATCTAGGTACCTAACTAGTACAAAAAAACAAGCAAACAAACAAGACTAGCTACACTGGGACCGATCATTCTGCAATCAACTGTTAGTAGTCTAGATCTCTATCCTTGGATGAATGTAAAACAACTACACAAACATTAGTAAAAAAAAGCACATTCACCGACAAAACAAGTTAGGGGGTCAGTACTAAGAAGAACAATAAGAAACAAACTCTGGAAATAACCTTTTAAGTCACTATTTACCTCAGAATTGCCTTTGTCAAGGGAAGAATCACCCTGTTGAGGGTAGGGTAGCCTATCTTGAGGGAAAAATTTCCCTTGTTAAGGTCAAGGTTGCCCCTCTTAGTAGTAGGGTCTCCTGTTTAGGAAATAGGGAGTAGATTTGCTCTTGTTTCACAGATGGGTGATTCTAGAAGGCAAAATCACCCCTATTGAGGGAAGGGTCATCTATCTTGAGGTAGGGTCACCCCTGTCAGTTGCGGAGTCACCTCTTTGTAACCCAAACTTGTAAAAATTCAAACAACAGAGCACAATAAAAGAGCAGCCTCATTTGTGACTCCCATCGAACATGCCAAAAATGTGTGCAGTTTGATTTCCTAGCCTAAAAGGTGCCAAAAAATAGAAATGCAATAGGGAGAAACCACACAACACCACCTCAATATTAGCCTAAGTTGAAATTGAACAAAGAAAGACAAAAGAATGATTATACCTTATCCAAGTTGATATTTTTGGTTGGCCCTTTGATGTAGACTTAATGTGTGCTCCTTGATAGCAAGAGTGCTAAAATGATATGCAAAGTGATCTGGATTGTATGATGAATGCAATTAGAGACTTGGGTATTTTGATAGATGAATGAAAAATGGAAGCTTGATAAATGCAACAATGGTGGCTAAGAATGCAAGTATGCAAGTGCTTGAGCTTGAGATTTCTAGAGCTTGAATTTTGAATGCATGTTATGAGAAAAATGAGACAAAACCCTCTATTTTAGGGGATGAATCTCTAGAGAATTGAATGGATAGGATTTAGCCAACATGGAAAAGATGGAGGGTTGTAGTGAGTTGAGGACTTACAAGCCCTCACATCTTTCCATATGGAAATGAGATGGAAAAAAGGACAAGTGAGGTGGAGAGAGGAAATGTGAGGTGGAGGTACTTGCAAGTACCTTGGGATTAGGGGAAGATTTTCTCAAAAAGGAAGTTCTTGTCCCCATGTGGAAAGATGGTGACAAGTGAGAAATTTTAGAATTCCTCACTAATCATCATGGGGAAGAGAGAAGTGGTTGGGGAAATAAATGTGAATTTTAAATTCAATTGATTGGAGCACTTTGAGGATAAGATAAGGTCCTCTAAAGTAAGTCCTTGTCCCATGTGACTGATGTGACTTATGAGAAGATTTAGAATTTTCCAACAACCTTCATGGGGAAGAGGGTAGCCTTGAATGAATAAATGTGAATTTTTAATTCACAAGGGGAAGAGGTTAAGGCCAAATGAAGAAAGTACTTCTGAAAGGTTGACTTGGGGGACATACCAAAGATGGCAAGAGGATTAGATTAAGGTTGTGCAAACAGGTGATTAAGAAGACTAATGAAGGATTAGAGGCAAGTGGAAAAATATGGAGGATGTGACATTAATCCTAATTTAGGGTGTGCACATCCTAATCATGGATTAATTAAACTAATCCAGATTAGAAGAGAGTTATGGAAGATGTGACAAGGAGAGAGAAAAGAGAATTTAAAATTGATTTAAATTCAAAAACGTTAAATGACTAAATTAAATATATTGATATATTTATTTAATTTAGAGAGGAAAGGATGAAAGGTAAAGTATTTAATTGTTAAATTAAATACTTTAGAAACCTTAGGAAAAAGATGAAATATTAATTAAATAAATCATTTAATTAATATTGATGAAATAGACAGATAACGGAGATGGATTTGACCATGTGGGAGTGGTCAAATTTGGATGTCTACACATGGAACAATGGCTTAGATGGCATAAAACTGAGAACTAATGGATTTTTTTTTGTTTTGAGACACAATTAAAGACGTTCCATTGAGTTTGGATGGAAACTTGGTGATTTGGAGGTACCTCCTTTGTAAAAGAGGGCTAATTGAGTAGCCTAAAAGCAGGGCAATCTATTGATTCTTAATGTTGAGTCAAAGAAACCCTATTGGATCTTTCGATATGTTGTTTGGGATCATGTGGTAAGCCTTTTTGGTGTTTGATAGGAATCTATATGACCATCTCTAAAATATATCTTCATTGATTGGATGTTGAGGGCTACAAGCCTAAAGGAGAGTGGTTGAGGCAAGTTGAAGAATTGTGTTGCAAGGGGTTGTTTTCTTGGTTTATTTTGGTCATTTTGAGTTGGAGAGAGAGTTTTAACCACCTTGCTTACATCAGGTGGTATCAGAGCTCAATTATTAGATCTCTTGTTGGTGATTTGGTTGGATTTTGTAGGTTGGAACGTGAAGAGGCAATATTATCAAGATGTCTCCCAAAGGAAGCATAGTTGCAAGAAAGATGGATGAGAAGGCTAAAGAAATAGAAGCCTTGAAAAGAGAGATGGCTGCATTGAAATCTAAAACTAGAGTGGATGTGGATGAAAGTGATACTGAAGAAGAAGAGATGGATCTAGATGATGTGAGGATGATGAATATTTTGAAGGGTGTGAAGAAAGATGGACATAGAAAAATGGTTGTGCCTGTGTATGGGGGAAAACTAGATGGAGAAGAGCTCTGGGATTGGATAGGGGCTTTGGAGAACTATTTTGATAGTGAGGATATTGATGAAGAACACAAAGTGAAGAAGACCAAAACCAAATTGAAGGGACATGCTTTGTTGTGGTGGAACTTTGTGCAAGGTGAAAGGAAAAGAAAGGGAAAGAACAAGATCACTTCTTGGGAGAGAATGAAGGAAAAATTGAAAGTTAAGTTCCTTCCTTGTGATTATAATGTTCAATTACTAAAAATATTATAAAATATTAGGCAAAAAGAACAAGATGTGCAAGCATACACTGAAGAATTATATAGGCTAAGTATAAGAACAAAGCATGAGGAGGATGAGGAAGAAAGAGTAGCTAGATATCTCAATGGCCTAAGGTATAACATTCAAGATGAAATCAGTTTGTTGGCACCAAAAATAGTTGAACAATGTTTCAAATGGAAATAAGAGCAAAAGAAAAAATCAAGAGAAGACAAGAGAAAGCAACAAGAGGAAGAGGCAGTAGTACAAGGGGAAGAGGAACTTTCTCCACACCAAGAAAAAAAAATGAAAATCAAGAAGATCCAAGAAAAAGAGATGAGAAAGTTGCATATTTTAGAGGAGGTTATAGAGGCACAATGGGAAGATTTAGAGGTGGAAGGAATTCTGACGCTTTTGCAGGTAGGTGTTACCATTTTCAAGAGTATGGTCATCCTTTTTGGAAGCTCCCTGAGAAAATTGGAACCATATCAAGTGGAGGAGAAATGAAACCTAATAGGAGAGCCCAAATTGTTTATGAAGATGAAGCTAAAATTTCAAACTCCAATACTCTTTGTGCTACCCCTAAAGTAAGTGAGATGATGATGATAAGATAAACTTTGAAGACATCCATGGAAAGAGAGAAAATTCAGAGAAGATACTTGTTTAGGACATCTTGTAGATGCAAAAATAAGGTATGTAAAGTGATTATTGATTCTAGATGCACTGACAACATGGTATATAGTGATATGGTGGAAAAATTGAACTTGCAAAGAGTACCTAAACAAAAACCATATAAAGTGTCTTGGGTTAGTGAAATACAAACAATTTTGGTGAGTGAACAAGCTACTATTGAGTTTCAAATTGGTCCATATAGAGATAAATTTGTTTATGATATTCTACCTATGAGTTGTTGCCATGTTTTGCTTGGGAGACCCTGGCAGTTTGACAAGTCTACAATTTATCATGGGAGACAAAATACATATAACATTGAGAAATATGGGAAGACATTTATTCTAACTCCATTGGTTGAGGAGACAAAAGAAAAAGGTGAGATTATCATGATAGGGAGAAAATAATATGTGAGCAATGAGGAAGGTGAGAGCATGAGGTTTGCAGCTATGCCAAAGTTTGATACTATTGGAAGAGTGAATAGGAAGGATAAAGACAATGTGTAGAAAAATATGAAGAAGAATGCTTTTGTGTGGAAAAGAAAGGAAGATGGAACTATGCCTCAGGTTGGTATAGTCAAGGGTAAGTTTTTAGTGCAAGGAAAGAGTGATGGTATTATGATTGGAATGGTTATGTGCCCTATAACAAGGAATGCAGTAAAAAGACAGTCAAGGGATGATAGAATTGATAAAACAGTGAATGAGAGTCCAAGAGTTTATAATAATGATGGGACAGTACATTGCAAGGTTGTTGATGCAGAGAAAAAGATAGTTACAGGTCTGACAGAGTTAGTTAAGACTGATGGTACAGTTAACAATGATGAAGATGTTGATGAAAAGGCTAGTGGACAGAGGATAAAGCATGGAGAGAAAGAAGAGGTGATGGAAGTTGATGAAGGTGAGAGTACAGATGCAAAAGGAGATGTGACTTTAGTATTTTTTGATATGAAATTTGAGAAACACCCCTCAGTACTGTATGACAGAGTAAATTATGAAACAAGTGAAGACATTGACAAGGATGTTAAGGACAGTGACAAGCTAAAGCAAGATGAACCTATTGAAGGAAATAATGAAGGTAA
Organism: Sequoia sempervirens; assembly: GCA_007258455.2. Classification (NCBI taxonomy): domain Eukaryota; kingdom Viridiplantae; phylum Streptophyta; class Pinopsida; order Cupressales; family Cupressaceae; genus Sequoia; species Sequoia sempervirens. Next base: position 446,247,320 of record VDFB02075321.1, read on the forward strand.
GAGATGTGAAAATAACAAAGGTGGACAAGCTACAACAAACTTTCCAAGGGACTTGGAAAAATTACAAGTTGGGGTGTATAGTGCAGGGGCACCATTGAAAGACTTTTGTCAATTTGGGTTCTTGAAGAGTAGACTCTAGGATTTTAGATTTTTTCATAAAATAAGGTCTTGGAGACCATGTTATAATGTAATTAGTCATATTTGATGGAAATTAGGTGATTAGCGGGTCCATAGTGTTGATAAAGCAAAATTGTAATTTGTTGTAAATGTTGTCAAACACAAAAAGTTGTAAAATTGCATTTTTTGGGAATATGAAGGGTCTTAGGATTTCACAAGATAGTTATGGTAATTTTTTGGGTTGGATTTGGATGCAATTTGTATATAAATCCTCAAAAGGGCTCAAAAAAAGGTGGTTGAAGGTTGTTTTCAAGTTTTCACATCAATACAACATCCATTTCTATAATTTTACTAGTTTTCTGATCTTTGCAAGATCTGTACGACCTGTACATTCTGAGATCAACTTTTAAACTTGTGTAATAATGTAGGGGAATGGAATAGCTACCATTTCAATCCAATTTAACGCTTCAATATTGAGTTTTGAGAAAGATCTTAGTAGTTTTCTAAAACTACCTGTTTAAACCTAGTCAAGGGTTTGATTGGAGTTAAATAATGATTTAAGTCATTCCATCTATTATCCCAACCTGTAACTCGATGGAATTACTTGTTATATGTTAGGTTAGATGTTCTTAAGGTTCTAAATGCTGAGGAGTTAAGTTTTTGTCAAATGGGTGATGCCCTAGGGCAGAGCAATGAGTTTTTCCATGTGAAATGAAGGTATCAATGTAGGGTTTTGAAAAAATGTTGTTGGTACTATCTATGTAAGGGTGGATTGATTTTATGTAGAGTCATTTTGATGTGTTGAAGGTAATTTTTGAGTCTGGTAAGCCTGGTATATGCAAGTTTTAATAAACCCTTGGTTTTTGCATATAGAGTGATGGTTTCATGGAACAGTCGCTTTGATGTCATAAACCTGAGAAATAATGGTGAAATTTGTTGTTTTGAGACACAATTAAATACTTTCCATTTAGTTTGGGTGGAAAATTGGCTATTTGGAGGTACCTCCTTTGTAAAAGAGGGCTAATTGAGTAGCCTAGAAGTAGGGTAGTCTATTGATTCTTAATGTTGAGTCAAATAAACCCTATTGGATATTTTGATATGTTGTTTGGGATTTTGTGGTAAGCCTTTGTGGTGTTTGACAGGCCTCTATATGACCATCTCTAAAATATATCTTCATTGATTGGATGTTGAGGGCTACAATCCTAAAGGAGAGTGGTTGAGGCAAGTTGAAGAATTGTGTTGCAAGGGGTTGTTTTCTTGGTTGATTCTGGTCATTTTTAGTTGGAGAGAGTGTTTTAACCACCTTTCTTACATCAATAAAATCCATTTAAAGAAAACTATGATAAAATTTATGCAAACTAAGTTACCATTGAATCCATTAATGGATGTATAAGCTAAATATGAATGAATACTAAACTTAAAATGCTAAAAGTGCTTAATATGAATGCAAGTGAGTGAGAGTTTCAACAACATGACTTTGCTATCAAAAGATAGATCCATTTCTTTCCAAATGATGAAGTATTTATAAGAGAGAAAATGAAAAATCAAGGGCTCGAATCGATTTGATCTATCAATGGTCAAAAATGAAAGGAAGATGAAAAATGGATCAAGGATTCTCATTAATGATCAATGAGAATCAAACATCACATGGATCAAGAAAAGATCAAGGGCTCATAATCATGCAAACAAACACAATTTGTAACAACTTTAAAAGGTTGTTTCAAAGTTTGTTTGAAATAATCATTACCTTTTTTGGAGGTAAATAGGAGAATATTCCTTTGGATTATTCCCTATGCAAGTGGATGGAAGGATAAATTAGAAAATTAGTAATTAAAATTAAATTTGAATGTGCAAGATGGAGAATAATATGATATTCATGAAATTATTAATTTATTTAATGAAAAGAGGATGCAAAATGACATTTGATTAAATAAAGATTATTTAATGAAATGAGAGGAAATAAGGTTTAAACTAAATAATTTGATTTATTCAATTAAACAAGGTGAAATATTAGTGTGATAGGGGTTGAATTAACTCGATTAGATCAATTAGATCAATAGATGAAAGTAAGGCATTTAATTAAATAATTAGGCTCATTTAATTAAACAAGCAAAAAGAGGATAGATTTCAGGACAAAACGATATTAATATACTAGATTCAAGTGTGTAATATCATTGTTAGCTCTAATGATTTGCACCCAGGCTGAGATCAAATACAACCAAACATGAGTAACATGGGAATTTTTCTAGGGTTGTGGGTGACCCTGTAACAGAAAAATACCTCCAGAAAAGATGGCTCTTATTGATTCTCTTACCTAAAACTACTTGTCTTTTGAGGGGAAAGAGGTAAGAAACATGTAATACTGAAAATGAGAACCAAAAAAACCTTGATATGATAACGAATTACCTAAAACTAACTAATGACATGCAAACTTGATTTTGTTTCACTTGAGATAACAGATTAGTAGGAAACCTACATAACCATCTTTGTATATCATTCATAAAAAGTGATTTATGAGAAGGTACTAACACAAGACTCTAAGAAAGAAAGGAATAATTTCATAGCTTAAACCTTGTATTTGTTACACAACTCATAACCTGTAAAATGGATATTCTCTTGCAAGAAAGGTACTTTTTGAAGAAAAAATAGAAATACAAGGAAAAGTTCAAAATTTCACAAGTATGTTGATCAACTTCAAAGGACATGTACACTAACAAGCAAGTGATGAGAAAATAGACTAAATTTATTATAAATTTCTCAAGGAACTTACAATTTCCATGAAAGCATGAGTTACAAAATTATAGTGAAAACTGAGGATGAACAATCTCCAGAACTCTGTCCATTCAGAACTGACTTACAATAATCAAAGAAAACACTAAATAAGCAAGCTTTGAATGAAGTCCCATCAAAATAGGAATGGAAACTTCCTTTCCTCGGATGGCCTACAAAAGACAAAAATATAGCTACCAGATTTGCTCCAAAAGGCTTTCAAGAAGGTTGAAAAGGTCAATTCCATCATAACAAACATGGAGGCACAACAAATTGATGCCTATATACTGTCCAAAGCAATAAAAAAGCAATTAAATGCTCCTATTTCTCCTCCAAGTGTTTGCAACTCATCTCAACGTCCCTATATGCTTGGGATCAACTCATAAATCCAAAGCATATAGATATTTTCCCATACGTTGAAACTTTAAGTATTTTGTTTTACATTCAAAACAAACACCTAATTAAGGGGCTTATATTTACACCCACTTAATTAAATTTTTTACATTTTAATAAAAAAAAATGGCTATAATTTGACCATTAAGAAATGTCATAAAGGATAAGTCAAAAGAGACTTAGCAAATTGCAGAACCTTGGGGAGACATGATCTTTACAAACCCTTAAGGTAAAAGAAACCTATGAGTTTATTAATTCACCTTGTATTTTTTAAAACATAGGTAAAATGCATAAATCTCCCATTGGTCATGTAGGGTAAAAACCCTAAAGAACAAAATGTGGGAAAAGAATTATCCTTATTTCATTTTGCACATTGAAGCTTCAGGAAGAAGGTAAGTTGCCACCCAGCTAGGGTTTCTAGAGTCTTCAATAGGGATTTGAGGGAGAATTCGCAGCTACAGTGACATGAAATTAGGTACAATCCAATAATTAACCATCAGGTAAGCCATTATTTGATTTTATTCGTTGTTTTGTATCTTTTTACTAAGGGAAAAGAGTTTGATTTCAAATTGAAACTTTAAATCATGAGTCAAATACTCTAATGCTTTACTTTCTGCAATCATTTCTTAATAGCCATGAAAGATTCCATACATGATTTGGCCATGGTTTCAGCCTCTGCATTTGACAAAATATTTTGATACAAATCCTTATCTACAGTCTCAAAATCCATTTTAGGGCCTTCATTGTCTTTGTATATGATTGTTTCTGCTGCAAGAAATTTGGGTTTTTTAGTTTTCCCATAGTTGTGGCTTTAAGTTTTCTCCCTATTATAGGAAATTTTTGTGATTCCATATAGCTACAGCCAACATTTTTCATAATTACCTTTATTGGGTTTTGATTGTCCAATATTGTAATATGAATGAGACTCCATGAAAGACGAGTAGTTGAAACAAGAACTTCCTCAGTTAACTATTCCATATCTAATATTGCTTTGTGAGATAAACATGAGGTCACTAGATGATTCAATGTCATTGCACAATGTGGGTATGAAGGTACAACTATGCACACATTATAGTCAACTATAGGTGCAATGCAATAAAGGTTATTTATGCATTTGAAGTATGTGTAGCCTTCAGTCAATAAACTTTCATGATCTGCAATCATAACACTCTATGAGATTACATCTCATTTAGGAATTTTGTCAAATAGTTCATGTGTTTTGTTTACTATTCCACACTTTGGATACATGTTTGCTATTTCATTCTTTATTTACTTGAAAACTAGATTCCTCTCTTTGTGAATAGGTGTCATAACCCAAAGTCATGTTTGTGGAAAAACACTAAACTTTATCACTGTGCCTTGTCTCAGATGATCTTGATGACTTCTATCTCTTGCTTTAAGATACACATTCATTCTCTTCCTATTTACTTTATTGTCAATGCATTTATCACACATGGCTCTATTTATTCTAATATGTTCTCGTGATCTAATACATGATGATTGTGCCCTTTGCATAGCTTGACACTTGTATCATATTCTTTCTCATGTACTAAAGATTGTCTTTAATATTGGGTCTGCAATTTGTTCTAATTACACAATACTAGCCAAAGCTAGGCCTAGCCTTTGCTATATCCCTAAGAACAAGGGATAGAAACATCTTCCTTCAGCAAATATTCCATGTGGCATTTGATCTCATGATACTATTTTCTAGCTTTTAAAATATTAATCTTTGCAAAGCGAAAAGATATCTTTGTTTCATTTTGATAACAAAAATGGAAATCATCCACTTCTACAACAAATATTATGGAATCTAGAACCATTCCTTTAAAACAACTTAGAGCAATATAAAGACTTAATCTTTAATTCATGAGTGTTGTTTCTGATTGCAATTGTATCTTACAGGAAGACTTGCTCTGCATTAGTTTCTACTATCCACTATAACATGATTATTTTCTTTGTGTTTAATCTTTGTGCCCCTTATGTATGGCATGTTGTAGCATTGTGTTTGATGGAATTTCCTTTTACCACATTGCTCCACTTTATCCATTCAGTGAGACTTGAAAGTGATAGAATTCAAGTGTTCCTTTTATGTTATCTTGAAAGGTATACCATTGTACCCCTTCTTAAAGTGACTTTCCAAGGTTAACTTTCCATTGCAGTTCATGTTATTATGATATTTGTTGAATGATCTTGAATATACCTGAAATATCATGCATAAACTATGAGTTGGGCTCAACCCTTGTGGGAGCCACATTTACTCCACTCTTATTTAATTAGATAGACGTTTGTACCTATAGTTGCACATGAAACAAATAGTTAGAAAAACATGACGTGTTTTAGATGTATTTGATCATCTTTTCATCTCTCTTCTCTGAACATGAGTGACTTATAGCTTTTCTGATGCATGCAAAGAATAGTCTACACATTGGTGGGTGGATGTGTATGTAGGGTTGAAGACCATCGTTGTTTAGAGCTCTGTTCTAACCATTGCAATTCTTTTAGATGTAGGATATGAAGACTGAGAGCTGTAGAGGACACAAAACAAGCAATCTAGAGTTGAGGATCATGCCGGACAATGGACTTAAACCAGTCATCAGGAAATGACTATCCTTTCTCTCTATATATGCATCTTTATTTCTTCAATCCATTCTTGTATATATTGTATTTTGTGCACATTGGACAAGCTATATCTCACAACTTGTGTGATATAGATTTTAACTTTTGAATCAATAAAGATTTCCTTTCAACAATGTTTTGTGTGAATATTTTCAATATTGTATACATCTGTATAAATGCAACAATCCATTACTAAAAATAAAAGCTTCTTGATTCTTATGTTTATACACTTGAATGTAATATAGGAAAGACTAATATGAAATGCACCTCATACTTAAAACTTACTCAATTTGATCTAAAACTAAAAATTAGTAACAATCATTCATGACATTTTTAAGTGCCTACACTTATCAACTACTATCATCCACATTTATCAAAGAAGGATTTCTTGCAGATGAGAAAATACCAAACATTAATGGTTTCTTGTTATACAATGATGGGTTAGTATCTTATTTCTAAAACAAAAAATATCTCATCACAAATAGAATATGTCAAGAATATAGTATCTATTGGATGTTGTGGTTGTGTTTATGATATTTGGTTGTCATTGATGTTAATACTATTAGCATTGATGTATTGTAAGCTACATATGTTGAGGATATTGAGAAAATTGTAATAAGAAGTGTTACAGGTTGTTAGTGGAGAAGTGAAGATCAGTTTGTCAATGTGATCAGTATATTGATGATCAGTTGTTGTGGACTAAAGGGTTTATTTTTGAGTATATCTAAATTATCCACGTCAAGTTTTAGAGATCTACATGAAGATTTGATCAAGTTATGAAGATTTGTATTCTGACAGTTTTTCTATTACTTCAGTTTGTGTTCTTGAAAGAGCATCAAGTGATTTTAGTTAGTTCAGTTGTCACGAATGATTCTTTGGTGTTTCATGGTGTTTGTGGATGTTTCTAGTTCATGCTCTATTTGTGTTGTATGTCTACATTGATTTTTGTGCTTGTGATCCGATATTTTCTCTTGCGTGTTCATGGCCGACTAGGTGTTGAAGTGTGTTGTGGATCTTCAAGGCAAAATTAATTGAAGTGTTCTTGTGTTGGAGTTGTTTTTTTGGGCCTCCACTATGTTGTGGTCAACCTTAGTTGATTCACATGAATAATATTTATGTGTTTTGGGCTGACTATTTGTAATTATTTTATTATTTCTTTGTGGCCGACTTGAAGTGATGTAATTCCATGTTGTGGATATATAAGAGTGATTGCTTTATCATTTTTAAGTGTACAAGTGTGAACTATGTTAGTCTTATGCACGAATATTGTTCAGATCATTCAAAGGTAGAGCAGAGTGTGAAGAAGATTGAAGAAGGTTAAAGAAGTTTTCATGTACTTAACTGGAACTATAATCAAGCATTAGCAAATGTTATCTTCTTAGTTCAAATCAGGATGGTTTTAATCTGAATCTTTCTTTGGGCAATGATCCCTCTTGTAATTGAGCATTGAACTCTAGGCAGTGTGCCTGAATGCATGTGCATTCCCATTCATACTTCTTTATACTTTTAGAAGGGTATAATATTGTGGACTAACATCCACCATGGTTTTTCCCCTAACAGGGTTTCCACATAAAAATATTGGTGTTCTATGTGTTTCTGATATGTTGGTTGTTTGTGGTTTATTGTTCATTCATTAGATCATAGATTAAGTTAAGTTTGAAAAGTTTAAATATCATGTGACAATTGATTCACCTCCCCCCCTTTCAATTGTTTGTCCTTATTTTTCCAACAAATGGTATTAGAGTATCCTTTGAGGAAGTTTAAAAGATTGAGGTGATCTAAGATGGCATCATACAAGAAGGACAGTCCTAGATTCGATGGAACAAATTAATCTCTATGGAAAGCTAGAATGGAATGTCATTTGAGGTGTATTGGTGAACTCTTCTGGAAGATTACAAAGAACAAATATATTATTCCTTAGAATTTTCCTTCCACTCCTGATGAGGTTAAAGAGGTTGAGACTAATATCAGGACTATTGAAGCTTTGTTGAGTGCTCTAACAAATTCAGAAATGACAAATGTTATGGATCTAAAGACAACTCATGAGATCTGGAAGAAGTTGGAGACTTTGTATGATGCATATGCACTTGTGAAGGTCTCTAAGCTAACGAGTTTGAAAGGAAAGTACGAAACTTTGAAGATGGGTGAAGATGAAAATATTTCTTCTTTTATGCAAAAAGTAAATGAACTTGTGATGGGTATTAGATGTGCCAGTGGTACCTTGGATGAACAAGAAATTGTAGCTAAAGTGCTTAGATCATTTCCTTCCTCTTACAAATCAAAGGCTCATGCTATTGAAGAGCTCAGAATAGTAACAAATGTGACAAGAGATATGTTGATTGGAAAACTTGTTGCTTTTGAGTTGAGTGAATTTGGTGATTCTTCCCCCAAGATTGAATCTGCATTTAAGGCCTTTGTATCTAGAAGAAACAAGCAAAGATATGATCCGAGAGAAAGTTCTAGAAAGACATTCAAGTATGAGGAAGAGATGAAACCACTTGAAGAAGAAGAAAGAGAGGTAGAAGAGCTAGAAGCATTGATTGTGAAGAAAGAAGGCAGAGGACAAGGTCAATATAAAGGAAAGTTGCCTATTAAATGTTTCTTTTGCAACAAAATACGTCATTTTTCCTCAAGGTATCCTAAAATATTTCCTAGGTCCAAGCCTTACAAACCTAACTTTCAAAATAAATGCTATTATGTTGAAGAAGGTTTGACAGATGAAGAATATGATAAAGAGAATGGAAATTAAAATGAATGGGCTTTCATTGCTATCAAGGAAAATGATCTGGTGGCTATTGAATCTACTAATGTTGAGAAAGCTCTTGCAACCTAAATTGAAGAAAAGGATGAGTGGGTTATTGACAGCGGATTCTCACATCATATGACTGGTGACAAAAGTAAATTTTTAAGTCTAAAGAAATATGACGATGGGGTTGCAAGATTCATAGATAACAATGCTGGTGTGATTCGTGGCAAAGGATCTATTTTTCTTGGTGGTAAAAATAACACTGATGATGTCCTCTATGTTGAAGGCTTGAAGCATAACTTGTTGAGTGTTGGATAGATGGTGGACAAGTTTAACAATATTTAGTTCAAAAATAGAATATGCAAGATACTTGGAATTTATGGAAATGAAATTGCTTCAGGTACAAAGACAAAAGGTAATATTTTTCACCTGAGTGCTGATGTAAGTTGTTTGATTTATCAAATGGATGAAAGCTAGTTATGGCATAGAAGGTTATGTCTTGTGAATTTTGATAACATTGTCAAGGTAAGCTCCACTCAAGTAGTAAGATATCTACCTAAGCTAGTGAAGCTTACTAACACAATATGCAAGGAATTTTAGATGGGAAAATAGACTAGAGTTTCTTTTCAGAGAAAACAATATCATTCTAATGGAGTACTAGAGCTGGTACATACTGAACTATGTAGTCCCTCCAGAATCAAAAGTCTACAAGGAGAAAGGTACTTTATGTTGCTTATTGATGATTACTCTGGGATGATATGGATTTCTTTCTTAAGAGAAAAATGTGAAGCATTAGAGAATTTCAAAAGTTTCAAAGCTATGGCAGAGAATGAGATAGGTCTGAAGATCAAATTCCTAAGGTCAGACAAAGGTGGTAAATTTACCTCCCAAGAGTTCAATTCTTTCTATGAAGAGCATGGAATCAAAAGATAGTCATCTGCTCCCTGGACCCCTCAACAAAATGGAGTTGTTGAGAGAAAGAAAAAAACAATTTTGGATGCATCTAGAACAATGATGTTGGAAGGAAATGTGCCTCACATCTATTGGAGAGAAGTTGTAAGCAATGTTGTGTACACTCTAAACCGAGTAAATTTCAATGGTATTTTTGGTAAGACTCCTTTTGAGCTATGGTTTGGTTATAAGCATACTATTAAATATTTCAAGATCTTTGGAAGCAAGTGTTATATTAAGAGAAATGAGGACATAGGAAAGTTTGATGCAATGCGAAATGAAGGAATCTTTCTAGGTTACTCTACTAAAATCAAGGCTTACCAGTGCTATAATAGAAGATTGAGAAAAATGGTTGAAAGTGAAAATGTTAGAGTTGATGAGGACTTTGCTAGATCATCCAGATATTGTGGATATCATTCAGATGACTAGCAAGATAGTACAGATAAAGGGAATAATTCTTATACGTAGAATCAAGTTCAAATTGTTTTGGTGAATCAAGAAAGTCAAGAAGGAGAGACAAGTGGAAGTGCAAAAGAGAGACCAGAAGAACCAGAAGTGTGAGAGAATCCTAAAATTCTAAGGTATGTAAGGTTAAATCATTCTGAAGATCAAATTATAGGAGATAAGAATAAAGGTGTGCAGACTAGAAGAAGGATTGCATAAGAGTATTGTCTGATTTCCAAGACTAAGCCTAACAATGCCAATGAAGCTTGTAATGATGAACACTGGATGGAAGCTATGAAGGAAGAACTAATGTAGATTGAAAAGAATCATGCATGGATTCTTGTTCTCAGACTAAAGATAAAAATGTGATTGGTACTAAATGGGTCTTTCGAAATAAGCTGAATGAACAAGGTGAAGTGGTTTAGAATAAAGCGAGACTAGTATGTAAAGGGTATTCACAAATGGAAGGTATTGATTTTGAAGAGACTTTTGCCCCTGTTTCCAAAATTGTTGTAAGATTATTTCTTGCTTATGTCACATATAAGAACTATAAAATCTATCAAATGGATGTGAAGTTAGCCTTTCTAAATGGTGAGTTAAAAGAAGAGGTATATGTTGAACAGCTAGATGGATTTCAACTAACAAATATATGGAAGACATGGTTTGGTCAATTAAAGAAAGCTCTATATGTCAATTAAAGAAAGCTCTATATGCACTCAAGCAAGCCCCCAAAGCCTGGTATGCTAGACTAGATAAATACTTACTAAAGCTTGGATTCAATAAAGGTACTACTGACAACAACTTGTATTTTAAGTTGGATCAAGATAAAGAGTTGATTATTGAGGTCTTTGTTGATGACATTATTTTTGGAGGAGATGATGATCTATATATGAAGCTTTTTGATGAAATGAAAAGTGAATTTGAAATGAATATGATTCGAGAGATGAATTTCTTTCTTGGATTGCAAGTCACTCAATTAGACAATGGAATTTTCATATCACAATCCAAATATGTGAGAGAGTTGTTGAAGAAGTTTGGCATGGAAGACTCAAAGTCTGTTGGTACACCCATGGTAACCAGATGCAAGTTAAATCAGAATGATGATTCTCCTAAGGAAAATCAAACAAGATATAGGTTAATGATTTGCGGATTGCTCTACTTAACTCAGAGTATACCAAACATCATGAATGTTGTGTGTATAGTTGCTATATTTCAAGTTGATCCAAAAGAATCTCATGTGACTGTTGTAAAGAGAATTTCTAGGTATTTGAAAGGAACAAATGATTTTGGGCTTTGGTATCCTAAAGATGATGATCTTATCTTGAGTGCCTACACTGATGTAGATTGGATAGGAGATGTAGATGATAGGAAAAAAACTAGTGGTGGTTCCTTCTTCCAAGGGAATAAGCTAGTGTTTTGGTTGAGTAAAAAGCATAATTCCATTTCCCTATCTATTGCTAAGGTAGAGTATATTGTTGCTACACCCAAGTTTTGTGGATGAAACATATGCTGAAAGATATCAAAGTTATATGATGAGCCTATTTTCATACACTGTGAAAACTCAAGTGCAATAAACATATCGAAGAATCTAGTGCTACACTCTAAGACCAAGTATATATCAATCAAGTTCCACTTCCTGGGGGAGAAAGTAAGTGAGAAATAAGTCAGACTGGAGTATGTGCCTACCAAAGAACAAATTGCAGCCATTTTCACTAAGTTGTTGCCTAAGGATACTTTTGAGTATCTCAGAGGAGTGCTAGGGGTGATTACTGTTGGAAAATGTGCCTCCATCTCGCATGCTAAAACCTCTGAGAAAGCATGGTCGCTGTGACATTCATGTTTTCTGGCCGACTGGCAATTTAGTAACCTTACATTTTTCTCATGTCGCTGATACTTTGCTTTTGTCTTGCCGAATGATGATGTTGCTATGACTTGTGGCCTTCACTATAACCTTGTGCCGAGTGGAGACCTCTGGCCGACGGTTTGGTCTAGCGGATGTCAGGGAGACTCATGGCGACTAGATCATCAGGGTAACTCATATGTGTCAAAATGATGTCTTAGCGATGATAAGAAGTCTCGCTGATATCAGCATGACCTTTGGTCTGTCTGGCTGATGTGGAAATCGGCATGACTTGCTCCTATCGACATGTAGTCTTGGTGACTGGGAGATGTCTAGACGAATGGAGTCATCGGTATGACTTGAAGGCTTCTCTATGAAGTCTTGGCGATGGGCATTTGTCTCACCGACAGTGTGGGATGTGTTCGGCATGACTCCTGGAGAAAGATAGGCTCGGGGTAACTTGGAGACTTTGGCATGAAGTCTTGGCGACAGGTGTTGGTCTTGCCGACTGGTGAGTGTAGCGTTCGGGGTGACTTAAGACATCAGTATAAGGTCTTGGTGAAGATGATATGTATCGCTGACTCTTCGATACTTCGGTATGACATGTTCACTTAATGTGATGTCTCGGCAAAAGATAAATGTCTTGCTAACTGTCGAGCATTGCGGTGTAACTTGAAGACATTGATATGATGTCTTGGCGAAGAGTGATTGTCTTGTCGATGGGAAACCTGATGTCAGTATGACTCTTGGCGACTGCTTAGTGTTCAATATAACATGAATTGCTCAGTGTGATGTCTTGGTGAAAGACAATTGTCTTACCGAATGGAATACTCATGTGGGCATGACTTAAGACTTCGGTATGAAGTCTTCGCGAACTGCAAGTGTCTTGCCGATGGAAAAGCTAGCATCGATATGACCTTTGAATTTTGGTATGACGTCTCATCGAATGGAGATTGTCTCACCGATGAGAATGTTGAGATCAATATGACTTGGAGTCATTGGTGTAATGTCTGGGTGAAGAGCGATAGTCTTGCCGAATGATGAACTCTTCAGAATACGTTGTGATCTTCGATGTGAGGTCTTGGTGACATGACAAAGTCTTAGCGATAGCTCTCTGGAGTCGATGTAACCTTTTTCCGATGGAGACGACTCTTGGCGACAATGTGTAAATGGATCTTGTGGCATCGGGGAGACACTTCTAGTGTCTCACTGACATGCAACACAAAGTTTGTCCTACATGGTACGACTTGGACCAATTAGAGCAACTAAAATTTAAACGGTTAGTGGTTGGACTTTTTGCAGCAGTTGGAACTAAACGGTCTGCAAGGAAAAATCTACACAAGAGTGGAAACATCTATGACGATAAGGATGCTGAGTTGGAGATTGTTGTTGTGTGATCTTGAACCGATTCACAGAGAGCCTGTTGAGAATGAATGCATATATGTATGCATTGGATGTTCTGGAAAAAGAAGCGAGAGGAAGCTGACGTGTTGATAAGCCAAGGAGCTGAAGAGTCAAGAGCCAAAGAGAAAACATTAGAGAGGAGACTGAGTGGCTGGCCAATAGGCTGAGGCCATGAGGTTGATGCAGAGGATTGAGAGACAGAGTTGAGCTACTAGAATCTCTCGTAATCATGATTGCTTTAGGTGATCTCTCAGGGATATTTTTCTACCAGTTGTATCCAGATGAACAAGATGTAATCTCTGATAAGGCTAAGAGCCTAAAATTGTATTGTAACTATTTGTTGTTTAATAATACAATGGCTCGATCTTTGGAGTGTGGGGTTTTTTATTCAAGAGGATATTCCCCACATAAAATCTTTGTGTTCTATTTTCTATAGTATCTTTCATTTGTGTTGTTGCTTGTTGAATTTACATGTGCTTCTCTTAGAAGGATCAATGCAAGAAATGAATAGTGTCTATTTCCACTTTAGGACATAGTTGTATGTGTCTTTGAGGCAACCTAATCAAAATTAAAGTTACCGAGGCACTACTATATGGATTTTTCACTAGATGCACTCCCCAAATTTCCTTACAAGTGGTATCATACCCTTCTTTTGGTTGTTGGTTCTAGATATTTCTCCTATGAAGATTTCTTAGCTTGATGGGCTAGAAGAAATCTGGAGGAATGGACTGATGGATTGATCCTTTGATGAGTGGAAGCCTTGTGGTATTCTGAGACAGCATGCAGCTTGAAGGATGGTCAAGATGGAAAAATGAGTTGATCATGTTGTGATCTGTATCTCTTGGCTGGTAGAGGTTTAACCTTGAAGTATGAGGTGGATTTTTCAGAGTGCTTATGCTAGGTGGTGGTTCCTGGTGTTGGAAAACACTATTTCCTATTAACCTTGAATGCTTGAAGGCTATGAAGTTAATCATTAGATGATTTGCAATCTTCTGAAATAGCCTTTCTCTCTTTCTCAGATGCATGTACATGTTGGTGGTTTAGAGTTGGCCTGAAAGGGGTCTAGATTCTCTTGGACTGTTGTTTCCTTTCTAAGGATGTTTTGTACTTGCATGGCTCTATGGTTTTGTAGGTTTTACATAGTTAAGCAAAAAACTTGTGATCATGTGGAGTTGTTGTTAAGCTATTTTCTAGGTATTGGCCTTTTGGGGTGTTCCTGGATGAGATAGTTGCAGGTCTGCATGCATGCTTGGTGCATGGTTTGAGGAGGTATGTTTTCTTCTCTACATGGGAGTGTTGGTAAGTGATTTTTCACTCAGCATTCTTGTGGTGGTGTTCCTTGATTATGGTGCTCGTTGTGGACATGTTTGGCAAGTTAGATCTGGTGTTTGAGTCATGTTGTCTATGTGGTTATTCACTTTGATATCTCAGTGATGCATTTTCCAATGCAATGATGGGTTTGCACATTTTTGTTGAATGGATCTACGGGTTGTGTAATGTTGTGGGTTGTCTTTACCTACATGTTTGCTATGAGACAACTTGGATGTGGACTGTCTATATCCACAAGGTTGATTCATTGTTGGTACAAACTTGTTAGCTGGCCTTGTCTGTGGTCACTTGTGCATTCGTGTGATTGCTTTGAGATGAGAGGATGGATACTATTGATTACCTAAATAGTTGGTTATGGGAACCTATAGTAGGTGGTCATGATGCTTGGAGAGCTCAGATGTCATGTTTTAGTGGGAGCTCTAGCAGTGACTGTGGGGTCATCACATGGTGGTGAATGGTCTTCTTCAATGTTGTAGAAGGGTTCTTGCACTTTTGAATGGACATTATTTGAAGATGTGCAACATCTTGGAACCATGGAAGACGCTTGGAGTCTTTGGCTAAGGTGTTGGTGGTGCTTGACAGGCGATGCTATTTTTGAGTCTATTTGCTTATGTCATGGTATACTCTTGCTTGTACACTGGATTTTTGGCATTGTGCATTGTACTTGAGACAATGGAAAAGTCACCTAAAGCATGGGATCTCCTATGGGGATGTGTAGATCATGATGTCATGATAAGTTCCTAATTCAGCTGATTGGAACTTTGACAGTGGTCTGGAAATTCTTTGTGTATTGAGTGCTTTGATTACTTGCTTGATACTTCATGTTAGTGCAGTAATGCAGTTGAAGTTTAGCATGAGATGATCAGTTGCTAGTACTCATGAATACATGAAGAATAAGGTGAGGTTGTTTTTCTCTTATGAGAGATGTGTTGCTGCTTGTTACTCTTGTTAAAGTTGTTCAGCAAAAAGTCTGAGAAGCCTTCACCTTGGTTAAATGTGAGTTCAATAAGAGACCTATGAGGCGATTACTCTTGGATTAGTCATGATGACTTGTGTAACTTGAAGGAGTATTCTCATTCCCACTCTTGGTCTTCTCGGCAGTTTATCTAAAAGGTTTGTGGCCCATTATATTTTTTAGATGTGTTTTATTAAGTTTACTTTCATGATATGGATCTTGAATTACTGTTTAATGATTCTGGAAGATTCATAGTGGAAGTTGTACAGTTTCTTTTATCTCCTTTTTACTAATGAGAATTGGTAGGAGATGATGTATGGGCTGATTTCCTAAAATGGGGAATGAACTAGCTTGATCTTGTTAGAGATGCTTACATCCATGTTGTTTGTTGAATTGGTTTGATCTTGGTGATTAAACGGATGGATGTTGTTAAGATTTTCTTATGGGGTGTGAAGAAGATCATTCTTGACACAGCTGGATGTTAGAAGTGTATGTAGAAGGATGTTCTACAGGAAGATGATGTGCAGAGTTTCTCTTTGTGGTCATGAAGGTTTGTGGTGAGAGAAATGTCTCTTGTGACGGTTTGTTGCAGGATGTGCATATCATTGTGGATATTTCCCTGGAACTACATGGTTACATTTTCTATGTGCTGGTATTGGTAGACTTGTTGATGCTTTTGATCTTTCAGATTTGGATTACTTAGGTAGTGGGAGTTTTTGTATGTGTCTTGTCTTCTTCAACTAGTTGACACTAGAGCTTGTATTTGTTGTTGTTGAGTTGGTTCTAGTTCGACATGAGTTTACTAATGGTGATACCTATTGAGGTATGAAAGATTGGATGGTATAGCACAAGTTGTGGGTGCTATTTTTTAGTCACGTGGTTTATCAGTTGGATGGAAGTAGTTAGTCTGATTGTTGTTCTAACTGATGTTTAGTATCTTGTTTCTGGAGGATGACTTCATGGTTGTGTTTTGTTTGGGGATTTGTATTTGATATTGATCTGTATAGTGTTTGAGCACAGTGAAGTGGTAGCAGTATCTTGTTGAAGATGTTACTGTGATCTTTTTCTTGTGTTCGTTGGAATGGTGCTTATTCACCTTGGCGATATATCTTTCTTCCACATGTGGAAGATGACAAGATTGTTGCCTAGATGGTGGACATCTTGGATGTTGGAGCTGATTTCTTGATGGAGCATGAGAACATGTTTGAGGTCTATGTGGTTTCCTTGAAGGTTGTGATCATTTTCATTTTGGTTGCTTTGTTGGACAGTGGTTTGCAGTTGGATGCTTGGTCTTTATTGCAAATTATCTTGTGGACTATTATCTATTGAATCATGTTGATTGGGTGTCTTGAGTATTGTGGGGTTTGAACTAGTGGAGCTAGTGTGATCTTAGTTCTTGGTTGCTTTGGAGGTGCCTGTGTGATCTTCATCAAGTGGGAGATTGTTGGAAAATGTGCCTCAATCTTGCAAGTTGAAACCTATGAGAAAGCATGGTCGTTGTGACATTCATGTTGTCTGTCTATCTAGCAGTTTAGTAACCTTGTGTTTTGCTCATGTCGCTGAGACTTTGCTTCTGTCTTGCCGACTGATGATGTTGCTATGACTTGTGGCCTTCGTTGTAACCTTCTACCGAGTGGAGACCTTTGGCTGATGGTTTGGTCTAGCGGATTTCAGGGAAACTCATGGTGACTAGATCATCGAGGTAACTCATATGTGTCAGAATGATGTCTCGGCGATGATAGGAAGTCTTGTCGATATTGGCATGACCTTTGGTCTATCTGGCCGATGTGGAAATCGGCATGACTTGCTCCTATCGGCATGTAGTATTGGCAACTAGGAGATGTCTCAGTGAATGGAGTCATCGGTATGACTTGAAGGCTTCGCAATGAAGTATTGGCGATGGGCATTTGTCTCACCGATGATGTGGGATGTGTTCAGCATGACTCCTCACGAAAGATAGGCTCAAGGTAACCTAGAGACTTTGGCATGAAGTCTTGGTGATAGGTGTTGGTCTTGCCGACTAGTGAGTGCAGCGCTCGGGGTGACTTAAGACCTTGGTATAAGGTCTTGGTAAAGACAATATGTCTCACCGACTATTTGATGCTTTGGTATGAAATTTTCGCTCAGTGTGATGTCTCAGTGAAAGATGAATGTCTTGCCGACTGTCGAGCACTACGGTGTAACTTGAAGACATCGGTATGATATCTTGGCGAAGAGTGATTGTCTTGCCGATGAGAAACCTGATGTCGGTATGACTCTTGGCGACTACTCAATGTTTAGTATAACATGAAGCACTCAGTGTGATGTCTTGGCGAAAGATGATTGTCTCACCGAATGAAATACTCATGTTGACATGACTTAAGACTTCGGCATGAAGTCTTGGAAAACTGCAGGTGTCTTCCCGATGGAAAAGCTAGCATCGATATGACCTTTGAACTTCGGTATGACATCTCATCAAATGGAAATTGTCTCACCGATGAGAATGTTGAGGTTGATGTGACTTGGAGTCATTGGTGTAATGTCTGGGTGAAGAGCAATAGTCTTTTCGACTGATGAACTCTTCAAAATACCTTGTGATTTTTGATGTGAGGTCTTGGTGACATGACGAAGTCTTAGTGATAGCTCTCTGGACTTGATGTAACCTCTTGCCGATGGAGACGACTCTTGGTGACAATGTGTAAATGGGTCTTGTGGCATCGGGGAGACACTTCTAGTGTCTCACTGACATGTGACACAAAGTTGATCACTATTGACTGGGTGAAGTCTATCCTACGTGGTACGACTTGGACCAATCAGAGCAAGTGAAATTCAAATGGTTGGCAGTTGGATTTTTTGCAGCAGTTGGAACTGAACGGTCTCCAAGGAAAAATCTACATAGGATTGGAAACTGTTAGATGGGGTTAAAAATCAAATAGCATAGATAAAAGTGACAACCAACACTTCTAAACTATTAAACCACATCCAAACAAGAGAAAACAAATAATGAAGAGAATGAAAAATACAAAACATAAAAGAAAACACTCCCCATTATGGTTGATTCTTTCTCTTGCTCTCCTTATTCTTGTTATGCAACTTTGCCCTCAGATTTTTTGAAACACTTGTGCAAAACCTGCAAATGGTAGCAAGAAAGTTGGAGAAAAATAGCTGTTAAAATCAAAATGGAGAAGGAAGGTTGCTT